>WEIS01072849.1:0-23802 GCA_013389965.1 Todus mexicanus | reverse complement strand
TCACGGAAAACCCATTCGCTATAAACCAAAAAAATCAAAATCTTCAACCCCTCTGGAGAAGTTTCATTTGGTTGTTGAAAAAAAAAAAAAATTAAATTGTGAGATAAATTATTCTGTGAGTAACAACTGTTACAGATAAGAATATTCTCATTCCTCTCGTATTAAGGCAGGTCTCTAGAAATGAGATATAACACTTTTTTGTGTTATTTTTAAGCAGGACATGTCAATGTGGCACCTACCCTGCTACTCTGTAAGCACAGAGAAAAAAATCTGTGCTNCCTGTGATGGTAATTGGTGAATGAACTCTCCCTGCTATTACCTTGACTCATGAGCCTTTTATTCTCTCTCTCCTGTCCAGTTGAGGAGTAATAGAACACCTCTGGTAGGTACCTGGTATCCAGGCAGAGTCAATCCACCAAAAAGCTACAGGTAAATACATAATTCATGTAACTAAGAAAAGGACAAATAATAATATGGAGGATCTCAAAGCAGAATAAAACCCAAGATAAATAAAATAAAGTTTTCTGTATTTCTCAGAGGTTTGTTCTTGGGATATTCTCATGAAGAATCTGTGATTTCTTACTCCCGGGCTGACCAAACTTGCATTTTGACTTTGCTGTTCAGCAGGTGGTTGTGCACAGTGTACAACTAACTCCTCAACACAGAAATTTAGCCATTGTGCCGTTGACCCCTAGGTCAACTGCCTGCCTTTTTGGTCTGAACCAGGGGAATTTTGATCATCATAAATATCATGCAGCATCATTTCCTTTCCCTGATTGTGGAAGCCAGAAGATGCACACAGTTTTCAGAAACAAACCTGTGGCCAGTACTGAAGCAACATTTGTGGTTTGTGCTGCTTAGCTGCAGCTGAACATCTGGACAGTTATTTCTTTACTCATTTTCATAAAGACCTTTGAGCCAGTGTAATTTAGAAAGGCGACTGATAACCAGCATTTTTCTGTGAGTTACCAAAAGTCCTTGACAAGAAGCAAAGAGTGAGTGCACCCAGGTTGACGCTTAGGATGTCACATCTGCGTCGTCGTTCTGCCAAAAGCCTCTAAGGACATCCACTGGCTCATAAATCAGTGAAAACCAGGCAATATGAGTACACTATTTATTTTGCGTACTCCCTAGCCTGTCAAGCTGAAAACCATGTCGGTGCCATAGGTGCTAGATGCAAAGAGTTCTTGGCAAGGACTGAAGGCTTGGGTACAAAACCATTCTTCACAGCACCCGAGCAAGGCAGCAGCCTGCAAAACCAGCTTTCCAGGAGTGCTTTTTCACTACTTCAGAACAGTTCCCTTTTAACCCTATTACCAAATGCTCGCTGCAAGGTGAGCCTTAAAAAGGGAATTAGCAGAGCCTGCACAAGCTCTTTTCATTATCTTCTCAGATGCCCAGTTTTACTTCCCCGTACTGAAAAGTTTGAAGGCTCCTCAGTCTAATGAGCATTAAAATCTCAGGAGTATTTCTGTCTGCGCGCTTACAGAGTTCACTCCTCCTTTAATCCTGGTGCCTCATTAGTTGCTTCAGCAAAGCAGAGGCCAAAGAACTGAGTTTTATGAACACAAGCGTGAGCTCTGAGAGCTCCAACTTTAGAGCACGTGGTGAGGTGCTGTCACCAGAGACGCCAACAGTCCTACGCACAGACCACTGGTTACGTACAAGTTAAAATATTTGTGGCCTACTTAAAGATATATACCTAATAAATGATTCCAGAGGTGTGAACTTGAGTGGATTCCCTCGGTACATTAGTGCAGCTCCCATTAGTTTTAATGGGACTTAACATGAACAATTGTCCTCTCCCAGCAGGAACACACGAGCACCTTTAAATACTCATTATGCTCAAAATTTGGTTTTAACTCATTTTGTTAATTTAAAATATACCTAATCACACGTTTATCCTAATATCAGACCCTCAGGCAGTAGCTTGTTGTATAAAACGGATACACATATCTTGTGCTCAAAAAAAAAAAGTGACTTCATCCTTGCTTTTATAGGTCCACTAGATTCAAAGGAATAGCCCCTGGAAATAGTAACTGCTGTGATATGCTTATGGCTCCATTTACAGACTTTCTTATAGGTTCATAAATGGAGACTAGGAGGAGGAGGGAAAGGAATAAAATTTAATAACTGAATAAAAATGTAAATAAAGATTTGCCTAAAATTACTTGTCCAAGAAATAATTCTCCCTCCCCCTTAAGCTAATACTTTGATAAGCTCTGAACAGTGATCCTGATTTGGAGCGTGACCTTTGAAAATGCTCTCCAGCTTGATTAAAGATGTATTAAATTTGTTTAAATAAACCTCGTTGTAATGGCACATCATTTGTAAGAAGCTATTAGGGGGCTGGAAACTGTGCTGCTGTATTTGCATGAAAATGTGCCCTGCTCGAATTGAGGATCTCTCCTGAATTAACTGCAAAGGAAAAATGACACTTTCATAATTTTTTTTTTTACAAAAGGGGGGGAAAAAAAAAAGCCCCACAACTTACAAAACTTTATGCTAAGCTCTATGAGAAAGGAGGTAACTACATATCAAAAAAGGGTGATGTACACAACACACTCATCCCTCAACCACTCTCCCTTCTTTTTTGTCAAGGTTTGCCTGACTTAATTTTCTTGCTTATTTTTGCCTGCTTTCCCTTTACCCCTCCTGAAAAATATCTTTGGTAAAAAGAATAAAATAAAATAAAATGTTTTCCAGTGTGCTTTTTCAGTTGATTGAGACAAAAGCAATTGTGTTAATAGCAGAAAAAACCCCACACAATAATACAAAAACTTAAAAGAGGAGAGTTGATTTTTATTATATTAGTAAAAACAATTTTCTCCGTTCATCAGGGTTTCAGGTAGTCAGATTTTGCAGCAGTTCAGGAAAAGGAAAACATAATGTTGGATATCATGGAGTTTATGTGATTAGACAGAAAGGTGGATAAATAGATAGATAGATCCCATTCCTGCTTGAAGCATATAGATTGCCAAATGTACTTTAATTTCTTCCAATAGCTCCCAACTGAGTGAGTAACTGCTACGCTAATGAAAAAGTCTCTCTCCCTTAAATCAAATTTTAAATTAAAACCTTTCCCATTTCCCAGCTAAAGCCAGGACTCTAGGATACTTATGTGTACTCAGGAGCCTGAAGTCTTCCTTTGTGCTCCCTGCTCCTCACCACCCATTTCACACGCCAGCCCTCTACGGTCACCCTGGTACTTGCATCCTTCATCATGCTTTCAGTAACAGCGGCACAAGGCAACGTGGAATCATCTGCACGTGGTGCTGTGAGTGCTCAGGGAGCCTCTGCCAACCCTCCAACCCCCACCCCAGACCCCCAAGTTCACATTGCAGAGCACGAGGGCTTGTTCTGAAGTGATATGTTCTAGACTTTCATTTTCCTACTTCTCGTTGTTGTTCAATCTTACGGATCTCATTCTCAAACTCTCCTCCAAAACCGCAAGGCAAAGGATGTGCAAAGTCATGCGGCTCTTAGTAAATCACAAGTGTCAGCAGCACTATATGATGCAACAGGCCATGGTTACGGGCAAGCTTGCAGAGCAGAGACCATCTACCCTTCAAATACAGAATGATATTCAAAGAATGAGATTTTGAGCAACTATATTTTTGCTTGCAGCCATTCCTCGTTTCCTTTTCCCCATCCACTAGTAAAATCTACAAACAAATGAAAACTTCGCAAGATCTACCAGTAGATAATTAATTGCTACCAAATATCATAGAATCATCCAGGTTGAAAAAGACCTCCAAGGTCATCAAGTTCAACCTTCTACCTAACACTTCCGTGGTCACTAGATATCAAGCGCATGCACCCCCGTGTGCCAACTACTTGGCTTGGTTGCTGCCACAGTGTATGCAAGGTGAGTTGGAACATCATGAATCTGAGTGTAGCTCAACAGGAACTCATGCAATTGGCACGAATTCTTTAGTATTTGAGTAAAAGGTTCACCAAATGAATACTGAACCAGAACTAAAGAAAGATGAAGTATTAGGAAGAAAACCTGCCAACCTAGATTATGGGAACACTCAAATAGTCCAGTTATTCTGACAGTGAAAGGTATCAAATGCCTTAAAAAGATGTAAGAAATTCCACTTTACCGGATACTATTAAAGCAAAACATCCAGAAATATCTCGCTTAGTAGATGGTTAAGATTCTGAAGAGATTCTTTGGTAGCTGAGTTTCCCTGGCCAGTTCTAGGCTGTGTGTTTATTTTTCCCTCTGACTATTTATCTAAAACAAAGTAAGAAGAAGCACCTATATTATGGTGAGGTCTCCTTCTGCCACATTCCTGTGTATTTGCTCCCTGCATTTGGCTGTCATGACCTTATACATCTATCTACATATGGGAGTTGTGCTAATCACCCATCGCTGGACTCTTCAAATCTCTGTTATACACAACTCCACCGTCATGGGCGGATTCACAAATACATAGGACCCAAATGCTATTGCAAGTAGCAGAGGTCAACTCTTAAATTATTTTGGAAGGTAAACCCTCAGACAAACGTTTTTCCACCTAAGATTTCCTTATATGATGCTTTGATTAGTGGCCCGCTAAGAATTAGCAAGAATAAATTGGACTTGCTACTAATTTGGAGAGATTATTCACAGATTCACAGAATGTTAGGGACTGGAAGAGACCTCAAAAGATCAGTCAGTCCAATGTCCCCACCAAAGCAGGATCACCTAGACCAAGTCACACAAGAACTCATCCAAGTGGGTTTTAAACCACTCCAGAGAAGGAGACTCCACAACTCCCCTGGGCAGCCTGGGCCAGGCTCTGTCACTCTCGCTGGAAAAAAGTTCCTCCTAATAATTCAGTCTCTTTTCAAACTGAACACCAGTGCAAATTGCATGGGTGTTTCAGGAGGTGAGATCCAAATCCTGTCCCTGTCTGATGGGTACCCAGAGGTGCAGGACGCAGCCTCCCACCTCTCCCATGAGTCATCTGCACAGCGACCCAGCTCAAGCAAACTCTTTGCGAGTTTTGCCTTAGACTTGGATGGCCACAACAATCCCTGGGAAAGGGGAGGGAGATGGAAAACGTCTTCAGGAAAGCAGAAGGAAAGCTTTCCCCACATCTCCACAGTCTTGGTGAGTGCTCCAGAGCTCCAGTCAACATGTTCTTATGTAAGGGGTGGGGAACAGAGCCACCACCTGGCAGCTGCCTGCACAAGAACTGTCTCCTCCTCCCCTGTGGATCTAGACCTGTCTCCAGAGGGTGTTAATGGGGCAGCTGGGTTGATGCCCAAGCCCCAAGCAAAGCAGAGCTAGTCAGCAAAGTGGTAGAGATGTTGAGAAAGAGAATAATTTAGAGGTCCACAGAGCAGGCCTTTCAGGCTTCACAGCTTTATCTACATCCCTAGAAGCAGCCTAAAGCATTTATTTCCTTTTGAGAGGACTAGGCATCCCATCTCTGTAGGAGTATGAAGATGAAAAAAAGAACCCCAAATCCTGGTCTGCTTAGAAGCAGTGCGCTGCTGCCACACAGAGAAGCCTGGTTTTCTTAAAGTCTATGCCATCTCCCCGTGTTAAAGAGCCACATTTTCTTCCTCTGACGTCTTCTCTCATCTTTTTTTGGTTTTAATTTACCATTCTACATTGAGAAACTAGAGCAGGTGGAAGCTACCCAGCTCCAGGCTAATTGGTTCATCATGCACATTGCGATAATTTTCATTCTGGATTTCGATTAGGTCAGTATGGAGACTGCCTTGGTCAGAGTCTGTAATGATCTGCTTATTAACTCTGTTGCAGGGTCCTTGACTGTACTCATGTTATTAGAGATTGCAGCTGCCTTCAGTTCTGTGAACCATGTAGTTTTATTGGACTGTCTAATGTCCTGTGCTGGACTATCTAAGTGCTTGGTTTCTGACCTATCTGGCGCCAGGATTTCATTTGTTTCTTCAACATACCTCCAGCCAGACTGAAATTGTGTGTGTTACTCTACCGAGTTTTATTCCAGGTCCACCAGTATTTATTAAATACTGAGTTTCCTACCGTGGCACTACTAGGGAGGACATTTTCCTCACTGAACAGATTATTTATTTATAATATTTCATCAAATTCTTATACGTCCATCTTCCAGTTTTCAAATATTTTTGAATTTGGGCTCAGAAACCCTTTACTAGGGGTTAACCCTCTCCAAAAGAGAATGGATCGCTAGTGACAGGCAAAACGTGGAAACACGGTTGTGACAAGGGGCAATTCTTATTTTTATTGCCACAATATTTTACCAAATCTGGGATCATCTTGACACTAAGCTTTGCACATCTGAGCACACTACTAGCACTTGCAGTATTTCCTCATCTAAATACTGTTTCCTGAAAGAGATGTTTTCTTGCTTAACTGACACAGAGATTCTTATTAATGCTTTCATTACAATCAGATTTGATTACTGCAACACATTTTTCTGCTCATCTTCCTCTTGTTAGTGTTAGTTCCTTTCAGTGGTTCAGCAAAACTTCTGCCACTACCTAAAACTGCTGACAATAAGAATCCCATTTTCTATTACATGCATTATTCTTCGCAGCGCTTCCCTGTTTGTTGACACGTAAACTCTGTAGCGGTTTGATTTTTAAGAATGAAACTGTTTACTGGGTACATGGGCAGGATGTTCGGATGTGGGTGGGAAAGTCCCAGAGATGCTGGGTAACTTCAGGGTGGTGAGAGAAGGGAATGAGAAAGATGAAGAGGTGTTCCATCAGTAGGAAAGCATACCTTGAGGGAGAGGTGCAAGGTTTCGGTACAAGTGGAAGGAGTCAAACGCAGCTTTAATATGTGATCAAGTGGAAGAATTTATAATTTCCCTAAGAAACACAGAGGTTTTTAGACACTTTTCCCTAATGAAAGCAGTCCTAAAGGTGTGCGATTGCCCTAAGTTTTCTCTGTCAGGATTTCAATTCAAGATCTCTCGATCTTCTGAAATCTCCCTCATTTTCTTACTATTACTATCCTCATCGATTCCTCTCTCATTTTCATTTTGGGAGTTACAAATTCTCTTCATGTTTTCAATAAAAGCATCAAAAGAGTTTTGATCAGACAATTGAAGTGATTGGAACTAGCTGAAATCAACTCCAAGTGATGGCTGCGGTTAAATTCACAGCAAATTTATGTACCATGAAATTAGGCACATACGAATAAACACATATGAAAAATACCTCCCCCCTAAGTCTTCCATGTAAAGCTTTCATTTTTACAAAGAATCAGATCTGAAACTGAGCTTCAGGAACTGTATCACAAAGTATTCTGGACACCAAACTGCTCAAACCAGAGGTTCTCTGATAGGTTTAACTGTGACAAGCCTTTGTTCAGTTCTTCATTCAGGAAGCCTGACATACCGAATACAGTTGCCCAACTAATAACTAAGTAGTAAATTATAAAGCAAACCAACTGCAGTTGCCCCACTGAGCTTTTCCCTATTCAGATTATATGGCATTTAATTATACAATGCTCCATTGCAAACCATTAAAAAATTATCAGGAATACTTCCTTGCAATAAGTATCTCCTAAAAATAGAGAATAAAATCTAGCCCCTGACCAACATAAAACCTTTTAGTGTATGGCAATACCTCTGGCATTGGCATTCACTGCCTGGTTTACATACTAGCATCTATCTAACATCTCACAGATTCCTAAAGCACCCATCACAGGGGTATCAAAGGATCCATAATTTGCAAGATAAACTTTGCATGCCATAAAACTATATGAATCATGTCATCTGTAACAAATTTACTGGGAATCTGAATTCCAGAGCTACTAAAAATTTACCTACTTCACACCTCGCTGCTTTTTTGGTCATTTATTTTTACTTGCAGTTGACTGCAAGATTTCATGACTTCATTTTCTCCTTCAATTTCTGCTTCATCACGCCATGGATGGAAGAGGGAAAACACCAGCTCAAAGTTTTGCCTTAAAGCATTTTTTTTAGGTAATCGGAGAGGAGAGGGAAAAATGAAGTAAAACCACAAGAGACCATTTATCCAGAAGCATAAGAAACTGGAAGCAGAGGTTTCAATCTCAAACAGTGATTTCTGTAAAGATCAGTGTTTAAAACAATCCAAATAATTAAATTGTCCTAAATGCGCATGATTTTAGAGTTAAGGGAAAAAGCACAAGGGGTCACAGCTCACCAATTACCTGTAAAATCTTATCAAAAAGGTATCAGCAAAGTGCTCCTACAGAAAGAAAACAGGGGCTAACAGCATGAATCATAAGTATAACCGATGATAATTCCTTGACCAATTTTTCTAACACCTGTAAAATTCTCCAATAGCCTATCTCATTCTCATGCTCGACATGTTATTAAAAAAAAGTTTCAATGCAAGCCTTACTGATTGCCCCGATAGTTATCACAAATTTCCGTGGGATAATGACAGAATAAAGCGCTGTGTAAATGGACTGCAATTGTAAATTGTCGGTAGTAACGTAATGCTGAGATTGGTTAATTATGGGATATATTTGATACATACGTAACACTCTAGTTCCTTCAATTTGACTCTGTAATAGCCCAGACTGATTTTGGATGTGAAAGATTTCTATTCCAGGAATGCTAAATCATAATGAGGGATACTGGACTTGGGTTTTTTTTAAAGCTTACAACAGGCCAAGTATTTCAACTTCACACAAAGTTAGAAATCCAGGGATAAGGGTTTTTGCAGGGCACGAGGTTTGTTTTGTATATTATAGATGCACTTCCCTTGGTTGATGCAATGATTGTTTCAGAGAAAAATACTTTCATAGCTTTTTATGTGTCTATTTTATGTAAGGAAGTTGGAAGACAAGTCCTAACTGTCTTAGAGCCAGCAGCATGAGCTCCCACTCACAGACCCATTCAATTGAGTACAACCGGACATAAAGTAGGACCTGAGTGTAAATGAAAACCCTGCCAAGCATTTTGTAGGATAAACTCTGTGCAACAAGTAAAACTGCATTTCTAGGCAGCAACAGACATTGACTTTTAAACGAAAAATTTAAAAACGGTAAAGCCCGAGTAATCAGTACGATGATTTAAATATTCAGATAAACTCTCAAATTTAAAAATTTCAAGAAGTTAAATACTGGTTCAGTTGAAGGCAATGAAAAAAACCAGAACTGGGAAAAATAATCACATCTACAGCTTCCTTAGCACAACAATGTTTCTACCTGCCCATGATATGGGCCATTTAAAATAAAATAAAAAAAAATAATAAAAAATAAAATCCAGCTACGTGCCTCCTCCATGACAAGGTGTCGTTATCCGGATCCTCATTTTTTAGATTTGCCAAAAGAGCTTTGGCAACTTCAGCAGCAGTTTCCCAGAGCAAGGACCGTGAGAGGTCCTGCTGTGCCAGTTCTCTAGTCTATACAGAAGCACCCACTTGATGTGTTGATCATTGGGTCCAAGACCTTAAAAAGTCTCACATTAATTACTTATGTTCAATTTTCAGAACCTGACGGTGTTTCCTGAAGTCAGACTTGATGCTGGCTGAAGTTTGGATTAGAAGACATCTTTCCAGTCCAAAGAGTAGTCCTGAAACCTTTAAATAAATCACTAAGAAATCGCTGTAGAGTCAAAAGCAGCCAACACAATGGCACAAAGCTGAGCTGGAGTCATGCCTGTGGTGAGCTCTGGTCTTAGTTGATATGGGACAAGGCAGTATTGGGCATGAGGGTTGAAGCACTACTGCATTCATCCTTCTACATTTCACCAAGGTGATGGTGCTGGAGGTTACCAGGCAGGAACACAAGACAATTAGCAAACCGACAAAAGGTATTTTCAGCTTTTTGATGCAAAATGTAATGACACCTGTGCAATAAGAGCTGTCACATGATGTTTTACATCATGTCACGATGATGTCACAAAACATACTGTAGCCTTTGAGATGATGTGCTACATCCTTTTACACCACCAGGTCACAAAAGATTTAAGCAACCACTGTTCATTTTGAATTAGCGTAACTGTTTGCAAAGACATGGGAAAAGAAAAACAAGAGTGTAGGAAGAATAACAATAGTCGTGGCCATATTTTGGCTATCAAAAAAAATTACTGAAAGTGATCCATGACACCTGAGGAGGGACTTCAGGAGAAGTTGCAGGTTCTCACTTGAGTTGTGGCACGCTACCAGGAAGCACCTGGTAGGTACGTTCTCTTTTTAAAGAGTCAAAGAGGCAAAAATTCAAAAGTATAGCACAGAAAATAAAACGCAGGTGCCCTACAACAGTCACCCAAAGGCAAGTGATGCTGAGCACACCTCACTGCCAGACAGCTGGAGTGAGACCAAGCACGTTGCTGTCATTTCCAGGAGCGCTCTCTTGGGAAAAGAATAACTCCAGGAATGTATATTAAAGGACGGGAAATGCAAATTTTTTGGCACAATTTGTCTCAAGAAATCTCCTGTCAGTGGTGGGGAGAAACCAAAACATAACAAGATCATAGAAATGCTTGTGTTCCTTTTCATTTAAACCCCAAATATCATTTGTTTGGGCTTTTTTTATTTATACTATTATGTGGACTAAAAGTCACATTCTAGGTTTCAGAAAGTTATCACTTACACCAGCCCCTCTGTACACATGAAAGTATTTCTTACGACCACTACCTGCCTTGGTGTGTGGCTGAGAAGTTGTTTAAACAAATTGCAACTGGTCTGCAAAATGTACACAGAATAATTTGTTTTCTCTCTTCCTCATGCTGAAATAGCTAAGACTAATAATAATCTGTTTTCATTTGCAAAACATATATCCTTAGGCTGATCATATGAGCCACAGAGATTGCAAAATAGAGATTAAAAAAAAAGAAGTATTTTAGTTGTCTGGGTTATGAAAAATCAAGAAGTTACTTAACATCTGCAGCCAGAATTAAATATCTGAGGTACACAATGTATTGGGGGAGAACACAATAGCTCCTTAACTTGCCTGAACCTTGCTGCCAAAAAGTTTGAGCTGAGTTTATCATTGGAAGATTTACATAGACACAGAGAGGGAAAAAATAGTCACAGTACTTGTGCAGAGAGGTAGTGGCCAGCAAACCTCAATCTCATGGTTTTGGGACTGAACAAGACACATTTGGGCTGATCTTCAGTCCTTGTTTACTGACTTGGGAGTCCCAAATAAACATTCACGCCCTCTAAAACAAGGAGGTTGGAAAATATTGCTTTGTTACGGAAAAAATGATTACACCAGGAAAAGCCCAAATTAAGTTATACCTCAGAGTTACAGGTGCTCTCTGAAAAGGAAACGTGACTTTTTGCTCTGGTACAATGTATTGGGCTTTGCAGATAAGGAGCAATAATATCCAAAACAGGTTGACAAGCCAAGGCCAAGACCCCTCCCAGGACTCATCCCAGCCAGCACCCAGGCAAAACCTCTAGACTGCTGGGTGCAGTTCAGGCAGCCTCCAGAAACCAGAAATAAAACCAAAATCCTTTCTAGATGACCAAACTTTCCCCTTCACACTTTATAATCACAGTTTCACCAACACTAGATAAAACCAACAACAGTGACATTCACAGGACACTCAGTCTGCATTACTGTCCTCATTTCCCTAGTGATTCCTCATGTGGGAGCATTGTGGCCAGTTCTGGGCTCCCTAGGGCAAGAGAGACAAAAAACTACTGGAGAGAGTTCAGTGGAGGCTACAAAGCTGCTGTGGGGCTGGAACATCTCTGTACCCAGGCAAGGCTGCGAGCCCTGAGGCTGTTGAGCTGGAGAAGAGCAGCCTGAGAGGGGAGCTGAGCAACGCTGAGCAAGAACTCAAGGGCCTGCGGAGGGCAAGAGGCTGGGGCCAGACTCTGCTCAGGGGTGCCCAGCGCCAGGCCAAGGGGCAACGGGCACCAACTGGAAGCCAGGAGGTTGCAGCTGAGCAGGAGGAGCAACTTGTTTGGGGGGAGGGTGTTGGAGCCTGGCCCAGGCTGCCCAGAGAGGTTGTGGAGTCTCCTCTGGAGAGATTCCAAACCCACCTGGACACTGCGATGCTGGGCCCTCTGCTCTGGGTGACCTTGCTGGAGCAGGGGGATTGGATGAGATAATCTCCAGAGTGCCCTTTCTACCCCTTACCATTCTGCGACTCATGTTGCTGTGATATAAAGACAGAAGTTTGAGATTCAGCTCTCGCTCTTTGCTATTTTGGGTTATTTTTTTCCATCAGCTGGTGTGCAGTGCTCACTAACAAGCCCAAAGGGCCAAATTGTCCAGTCTGCTTTCACTTACAAATGAATTAGTTCTGCTGGCCTTTTAAAAAAACCAGAAGCAACATAGGAAGGTGAGCATTTTCATTTCAGTTACAATAGACTCTTTTCAGTAACTCCAATTAGTGCAAAGTTAAATAACAAACTAAGCTGACAAAAGTATTAAGTGGCTCTTTTGAGATGAAAAATGGATTGCGCAATTAAGAATCAATTTGATGCAATCCCACACTTCAATAAAGCAAAAATCCTTTATTTTCTCATGGTTATTCATTGAGCACCTTCTGCATTGACCAAACACTTAATGCTGTCCACTACGCTTAACCATTTATTCAAAGAAGATTTCTCTCACCGAGAAGGAGCCCATGACGGTTTTAATGACACGAATCTTGTTTCTGCAGTTTCCTGTTTGGCTTTTAAACTGCAGATAACTTGGCAATAGCAAAAGTCAAGGTTACAAGCTAATGACTTGATATTACGGTGTTAGTAGACAGAGTCTTTTCAACTGCATTTCCCAGGTAAAAAGCATTGCATTTTAGGTATTGCAAAGAGAAAGAACGAGGAGAAAGTTTCTGCTTGTAGCAGTGGCATCAGCTGGAGTCAGTGGGGTTGGCCAGGATAGGGCAGATTTCACCGTTTTCACATTTGCTCGTGATGCCTCTTTGGGTTTTTCACCAAAGAAAAAAAAAAAGGGAAATGGAAAGGGAAATAAAAAGCTTTCCCATGCTATCTTAGAAGCAGAAAAAGCAGAACTGAGCTGAAACGGTGCATCTGCTCATGCTGCTCTTGTGCTCAGCTGCTCTTACAACAGTAAGAGTTTCAGGTATGGGGCCGAGGACTGGAGTTCTCTGACTGTTAAATAAACATCACCTTTTGTTTCTGCTGAAAGTGGTATAAGCAGAGATGCAATGCCACTGGCTACACACAAGCCTTGTATCTTCACCATCAAGTAAAACCAATTTTGGGGCAACATCTCATGTCCCACCCATACATCTCAAACATACAAACCGGCATCACCACAGGCCATGCAGCTGATACTTCCAGGAGTAGAGGTTTATATAATGCTCAAAAATATCTACTAGAGTAAATAAGTGCCGCTGATACAATTGCACCGTCGGACTTTTTTGTGATGAGTGGAGTTATAAATGCATCTGCAAGATCAATTTTTGCATCTTGATTTAAAAGTGTAGCCCAAAGCAATTTGTTACTTGGAGATTTTTATTTTTCTTTATTAAATCTCTCCAACAATTGAAAAAACCCTTGAAATATACTTATGCAAACCTGGCTTTTATGTTGGTCCCTGCAAAAGGAAAAAAAAAAAAAAAGAGAGTTCATGCTGAATGTTGCCCTTGCCTATGAACTGCACTTCTGGGGAGAAAATTTGGTCCCTTCCATTTGAGAAATGAAATTTGTTAAGTGCCTGGGCCACAAAGCAGCAATAAGACTCTTGGTAATTTGAAAGACCAAATTAAAAACAACAACAACAAAAAAGCAAACAGCTGAGAGACTGAGTCTAAGAATTATCTACGACACATGCATGGTAAAATGTTTCTACAAATTCTCCAAAGGATTTTTAATTATTACAGATTGTATTAATTAGGTAATTATGCAATAGATTGTTTTGGAACCATTCCCATCTATTATGTATGCAATATTATGTATACATGTTTTTTTAAAAACTGCCCAGCTTTGTAAAGCTCCGCTCCAGTCCAATAGTCAGAGGGGTCACAAGGGTGCAATAAAGCTCATTTTTGCCATGTTGCGCACCTTCCTGGAGGCAGAAGAACAAGTGTGCTAAAGGAAGAGTGGTACAATATTTTGTAAGAGTTACAAAGTATTATCTTTATTTAGGCAATAACGAGCAATGGACAGGGCATCTCCTGAGGATTAATGACCATCTGGGAGGAAATGATGGGCTCAAAGTGTAGCTCAGGGCCATTAACTCCAACTCATCATTAAGAGGTGCTTAGAAGAGGTTTTATACCTTTCGTAGTGCTACACAGAGAAGAAAAGCTCCTGGGCACTTAAACACTCATCTACTCGTTTCAAATAACACGTGCTTTTCGCCACACCTTGGGCTAGAAACCCTGGGCTAGGACCAGGAAAAGGTTCTTAGAGAATCAGGAGAATTTGGCAACACAGTGTGTGTTGGGGTTTTCTTCTCCCCACCCCTCTCTCTCCTTCTACTTTGCAATTTCTAATTTGAGTAAGCACCAAAACTTTCAACAACCTTGAGAGCTACCCTTGTAGTCAGATTTTAATGAGGTTTTGTAGCTTTTAATTAGCCCAGAAAAGAAAAAAAAAATTATGCTCAGAAACAACCCCTCTTCCTCTCGCAAAAGTCATGCAGGCAAATAATATTACCTGTGTTATTGAAACACAGACATAAAACCTTCCCATAATTGTAAGGGAGAGGGATGAACCTGAACCAATCCTCCTGTCTTAAAGGTCTTTCCTTTCCCTGGTGATTAACCTACACACTAAAGTTCGTATAAAAATCATAACACTTTCTTATCCCTTGCCCTGGTAGGCTGAAGTAGCTGAAAACTTTTCTGCTTTGTTCCCTTTTTCTACCCTTGTCCTCATCCAAAAATTCATTTTCCTAGACCACATTGCAGTTCAGAAAGTTGGTCTTCTACAGGTAAGAAACTCAGGAGAAAAACAAACCAACAATAAAAACCACAATTGGAAGAAAATACTTCACAAGAGATAAAAAAAGAAACAAAATAATCCCTAAAAACCCAGAAAACCACAACCCAATATTCACCAGGAAAATATCTGGTCAGTATTTCTCTTCTCCCACATCCCATTCACCACAACCAGGTGTGCTGGGATAGCAAGTCGCAGCATCTATGGGCTGGAGGACATAAGGTAACAGTCACACATCTCTGCACCAAGCAGGCAAGCAGTTTGCAATCAACTTTAATCAACAATGATTAAGAGCAAGAGGAGACTCAGGCCATGCCTTGCAGGGAGCGTGTCGAGGAGAGACCTGCAGGGAGTCCAGTTCTGCTGGTGGGAAGACGGTGGCCAGGAGGGCTGCAGAGGGCCTTGAAACCCTGCAGGGCAGGTCAGATGGATACCAAAACCTAATAAGAACTGAAAGCACTAATTGAGCCTGGAGAAGAGAGCTGGAGGGTTTTGTATGACATTTGAGGGGGGAATAAAAGAATTAAGAAGACGACAGAAAAAGAAGCTAGTTCTGGAATGTTTTGTAGGCTTGATTTTAAGAAAGTGTGGTTGAAGAGAGTCCACAAATTACACTAGTCCTGCAAAATGCCAGTCCTCACTGTAATAATCCTCTCTAACCCAGCCATCAGGTGATATAATCTCCTCATCACGTTAGTTCTTCTGCTCCAGAATTGTTACTGATCTCAGATCAGTTGTCTTTAACCTCATTGACACTGTTGTAACTCACACTGATGCTCTGTACCATCCAAACTTGATATTCCTTTGAACTGAGAACCCATGTTAACCACACGTTCAATATCAGTTACTGCCTCCAATACTGGAACTTGTTTGCCAAGTTTTCAAATGCATTAAATCCTTAAATATATAAAAGGGAGGAAAACCAACCCAAAACACTCTCACCTTAGATTTCTAGCCAGCAATTAATAGTTTCACTGATCTTCTGATACATTGTTCATGAAAGTGGAATTCGGGTCTTCCCCCTCCCTGCTTCTCGCTTCCTTTTGGCATGTTCAAACATTTTAAATTGTTCCTCCAGTAGCCCACTAAATGATTCGGTTCTACTTCACCCACATTGCTTCATTTCTTGTATCACTGCTTGTCCTTTGATTACAATTGCAAATGGAAAAATATTTGAAAGTTGGTTTTGTTCTGAGAGCAGCTAGAAGCAAAGTGAATTAGTAGATTAGCCTATTTGGCAAGTGAGACCCAGGCTCAGAGGGTACTGTAATAAATTTCACGTTCACATGCTGAAGTTCCAAGTCCATATTGCACAATCATCACCTATTACAGTGTCTAATTTAGAGACAGTTGTTGCCTTTGCCCAAAATTTGCAACACCTAAACAGACAGGGCTCTTCTAGTTCAAATATTTTCTCAAGTTCAGCTCTCATGAAACAAATTGGCTGTCATTCTATTGCAGGAATAGGAGACATATTTGAAGTCAAAGCAGGGAGAAGAGGCATGGAGGTTATTTTGTCCACGTGCCATGTTTTCAAAGTGCTTTTGAGCATCTTCAGAGCCAACAGATGCACTCCCACTGCCCATAGGAGAGCAGAGCTCACGTGTATTGGAGGCTTTCCTCCCTCCTCAACCCCTCCTTTTTCCTTCGCCTACCTTGAAATTCAGATTAAATGACAATCCAAGAATAGGTTTCTTTTTCTACTGCTAGTAACACAGATTCCAGAAAGTGTTTGACAGTCTACAACGTGTACTTGTGGGTAACCAGAGCCAGAAGCCTGGTGACAATTTGCTGGCACCAGTGCACTGACGTGCAGACCGATGATCCATCTGGAGCCCTGGTGGGGCAGATGAGCCCTTGGTAGGTGCCCAAAGAGGTGAGCTGCTCCCCTCAAGCTGAGCTGTGAAATCCTGCACAGGTAACCAACAGGTCTAGTCCCTACCAACAAATGCCAATCCCCAATGCCTATTAGAAAGGGGAAGTGATTCATTAACACATCGTCTTCCCAACGAGACGGATTCGAGCTCTGCAAAACAAACATGGACCATACGCAGGTGCTTGACAGAGCTTGTGGTATGACACCACTGAGTGTGATGTCATTATCAAACTTACACCACACAACGCATCTGGAGCACTTTGAGATGCAGTACCCATGTTTCCTATCCCTTGCTGATGATGGTTTTGACCTCAGCAGCAGTCACTGCTTTATGCAGAAGCGATGAGCAGTTGATTACAATCATAGCCCCAGGATGAGGCTCTGCTACAACATGGGAAGTTCGGCTCTGCTCAGGAACCAGTCCCACTCTTTTCCTCTTGTGGAGCGGCAGTTTTTAGGCCAGAAAAACTTGGAAGAAACAAGGAGTTTCTACCACACCGAAAATGAAGATATGGGCGATCAGCCAGTCACAAGCACCTTGTCTGTCCACAAGGCATTGATGTCTCTGAGCTCAAAGAGAGTCAAGGTTGGCACCTAGCATTACAGGGCTTCAACCAGCACCAGATCCACTATTTTGTTGTAGGAGCAGCACATCTGTCATCCCTTACCTCTGCACAAAGCAATGGCTCCTGCCAAGTTCCTACAGCCCTTTGAAATTCATCCATTTGCCTGGTGATGTAGTATTTAAAAACCTGGCATATCACCACGAACCTACCAACGTGCTGTTTCTGCAGCATGTTTTATCAGTAGATCAAAACATTTTCAAATTGCAGACACAAAGTACAACTTCTCCAAGCCAGCACAGGAAGAAACACATTCAGAAGAGGACAATACACTCACGATCACCTGCAAAGGCAGTATCTGAGGTGGAAGCATCATTACCCAGATCACAACATGTGTTGTTCCAGACACAATGTATTTTCTGGATAACACGAAGCCTTCTCTTTGCTACTCTCCAGAAAGCAAGGTAAAGAAATGGGACATTTCTTCCAGTTTCAGGGCCTAGCTTTGCAGACCACACAAGAGGAGCAGAGCTTGGTTTTCTACAGACACAGATACTGCATTTGTGTCTGTAGACGTTTAAAGACCATAAGAGAACCACATTGTACCTAGAGCAAAACTGTGGACTAGAAGCTGTGTCTTCACAACACTTCCCTTCTCTAGAGCTCGTGTTACACTTTGATCCCATTTGCACATGAGCCTCAAACATTAACTCATCTTTTGGAGATATTCAAGTGAGAGAAAATAAATACCACTTTCCAGCTGTTTCACAGGCATTTTACAGCTAAAATCTCCTAGTATGCATACACTGAGGCAAAAACAATGTCTTCACTGAATTTCACCATTGTAGAACTGACCTAAGAGCTGTTAGAGAGATCCAAAGCACCCAGAGTTTTTGCTCTACGAGATATGAAGTCATCAAGTATATGGGGACAATCAACAGAAAGATGAATAATAACCAGATGGCTTAACTGTATTTAAAATATATATGTTGCGTAAATACCTGAAGGTTCTCCTAACCCTCAAAACCTGTTACATTTGGCCATGAATGAGCAGTGCAGAAGGGTTGCATGTATGTGCAGTGATTGTTTCCAAAGAGCTCCAAGAGTGATACCAGATTTAGGAAGAATTTGAGGGTGCAAGTATGTGAATGCTAAGGACCAGCAGCAATGGAAAAAGTGGTTCCTTTTATCTACCAGCCGAGAGCAGGTGCATTTCAGCAGAAAACTCACACCTAAAAAAAGTCTGAGTTTCTATAGCATTCGTATTTCTCTCCAACACCTTAATATTTTTTGGTAATAAATGACTGGGGTTGTACATGTGCCATTAACAAACCTTAGGAATCATAAAAAGGAAGAATAAAGTTAACCTAGTATGGCTAATTAAAATTAGTTTGTTAGGAGTTTAATCAATTAGCGCAGAGTTTTCAAGGCAATATCGCTGCTATTCACGCTCAGTGGAAGCACTTTGAGGCAGCCCTTTATTGCAACATCTATGTTCTGATGACCTTTACTTCATAAAGCACTGAGCTAAACATTTTATACACAGGGCAAATTCTGTTTATTGAAGGATGCCAGGGGACTGTCTTTAGGAACGTGATTTGGCCTCACTCGGGTAATTTACCAAAGACAGAAGAAAGTTGCAAACCTATTTGTAGCCTTCATCTGAAAGACATGCCATTTCTTTGTAATACTCCTTCATCTCAAGATTTGTGCTGTGGTTCCACAAATAAACCTCCTCCCAGACAGATGCTGTAGCAGTTGTCCTGGTAAACTGAAAAAAACCCCCTCACAAAATACAGGACAAACAAACAAACAAACAATCATCCTTCCACGCAGCAGATGCTTTTTCAATTACTTAATTTGACTTTTGTGTAATTCAGACATGATTTCAGGGAATAATATTTTCCAGACAGAACTTATTTATTAAGCAGTTTGTGGTCAGGCATCAATTAACCCAAGTAGGCAGCGCATCTTTGGGGAGCATTATTTTCCCTGTTCAGAAAGGAGCAGAGATAAGGGCATTAGCACCATAACTGGGTCCCTAAATCGGAGGTTGGTACCCTCTGTGAGGATCCACCCTAGCGCTTGTGAAAGACTGACTGTTGAAATACCACCTGACATTTCACCCCGAACTCCTGTAGCATTTGCTGATTCATGGGCCACATGGAGGAAAAAGCACGTTTACAGCTAATAAGTGCCCTGCCCAGGCGAGTGATGTAAACCAGATTTCAGGACTCATTGTGGAAATCCCAGCATTTTTTGCTTGTTTGCAATCCAATTATTAACTTGGCTTTTCTGCAGTGAATGGGACAAGCAAATCCAAAAGGGTATTTAACTTAAAAAGGAAGAAATACTCAAATACAAAGAAAAATAATGTGAGCTCATCTTATTGTGTTGCTATTTCTTAGCTGTATTTCCCAGTTAGACTTCTATGGGCATTTTGCCTTATTGCGCAGCACAGTCACCAAACCCTGAATCCGAACAAAGTTCTCCTGTAAGATATCGAGGAATAGCTCGTGAAATGGGAAAACAACTTCAGCCACACCATGGTACAACCCTGATCTCAGAAGCTAAGTTAGGTCAGGTTGTGTTGTGTTCAAGCAAGAGGCTTTTGAGGAAAAAGCCTTTTGGCCGGGTAGGATGCAAGCAGCTTGGCAAGGCTCCCCACAGCCGGCCAGCAGATACCCTGGCAGGGTGCTGGGTGTCCAGTGACATCTTTTGGCAGAGCTGTAAAATGAAGTTGCTGCTGGGCGTCGTGATACCTAAAAAAACCCATGTTGCATTTTTTCACGATCCTTCAGGGACACGGATTTTCCCCAGAGTCAGCACACGAGGTCATGTTCTTTCCCTGGCAGTTTCTTTTTCTAAACTAAGGTAAAGAGGGAACTGCAGCTAAACTGAAAAAAAAATAATAATAATTGTGCAAAACCCCAGATCTGGTCTCCAAGTTACACACAAGTCTGGATTTCCTTTCAGAAACCAGGATCAAGTTATAACTCCATTCACAATCTTTCCCGTTTTAAACTGTTGCTGGGTGTTGAAGTTGATTTTAATCTTTAAGTGAGTATCAAAGTATTTCAGTAACAAATGAAGAAGCTTGGTAGTAAATAATCCAACTTGTGAAATTGCCCAAAATTAATTCAGAAAAAGCTAGCAGATATAAAATGTCCCTTATTCACTATAAAGAGTGCATCCAGGACAGTCACTGCTTTTACTAGCAACACGTGATCCAATATTTTTTCCACTCTTCTTCACTTCAACTTTTACTGCAGTTTCATAATTTTGGTTTCTTGGCATTTTTTTTTCCATGAAATCCTTGACGTACACTCAGCCATAAAGGAGCAATAGTAAGCCCTTTTTTTTCCTAACTACATATCATTTCCTTGTATAATTCCTTGAAGAAAGAACACTATATAGATAATTTCTAGAGGTAAGAGTTTCTATTGAACTACAAGAATTTTCCAAACCACATTGGATTTATTTTGCTCTTTGACAAAGAGGTGTTCAACTCAGCTGTGGTTAATCTGAGCCGCTCAAGTTTTGTAGAATTTACAGAAAGCTTGCATTGCATCTTCTCTTAAAGACTTCTTGTTTGCCAATCATTCAGAATTCAAATCTAACTATTGTTTTCTGATGATCAAGAACAGCATAGTCATATTTGCCAACTCCTGTAAATAGTATATTCCTGTCATCTATCATAATGTATGCACCTTCAGGAATGAAAAACTATATTAAGTGCTATTAAAAAGATATATATATAAAATATATGCATTAGGATAGAATAAGTTTCTCTGTATTGACAAAAATCCCACCAAAAAATGGAATGTTTTTAGTGAAACGAATAATTCCTTGACAGTTTCTTTCAGTTTAAAGGCCTGAACGTAACCAAACTTGCATTAACATTTGCCTATAATGATAAGCATACCTATTCTTGAGGTCAAAAAAGTGAAAGCACAAGCAATATCCTGGAAAACAGCCTCTAAAAAATGATAATAATAAAAAGGCAGTTGTGATTATTCCTAGAAAGTAAACCAGACTTTCACAAATTCTCAGCTAAATGTTGCCAAATTAAATTGTATCGGTTTCTCTCCTCCAAACTTGTCATTTGCCTTCCTTTCCTCTGTTTTTCACTGTAACTGTGAAATTAGGTCTGTTTATTCAGAATCGCATACAAAAAAGGAAAGGCTGGGAAGAGGAAAAACTTTTTATTTATCAAATTCAGTATGATCAGATAGGAGAGGTTCCCAGAATCCACTGTGAGATAAAAATCATTGTTATGTTTTGTGTAAAGTCCTATCTGGACTCTGAAGTTTTAGATTGGTGGGAATGGACAGAAGCCTGTCTGCAGCTTTTCCATAAGCTGTGAGACAGCTCATTTTTTGGACACTAAGAAACCAACACTTAAAAAAAAATAATGACCCGAGTTATATACACATGCATATATACATGTATGTATATGCATTACCACGAGTTACTTTGGTGATTTTGGACCAGCATGAAATAAAAAATTAAATGCATGAAGGTCAGTATTTTCCTTTTTAATTTCCCAGTCTTTCCCATCCATTACAACATAATAATGAGAATTTGGGAATTTGTTATTACAACTCTCCAACTCGTATTATCTTCATTCCAGGACCAGCATGAAGCCAAAAAAAAAGAATTAAATAAATGGAAGTAATTTCTTACAAGAAGCTGAAGTTAGTCCCTGTGCTGGAGGAAGTCCTTATACTCCTGGCCCTTTGGAAGTTAATTCTCTCTACTGCCAAAGGTTGACTTCTTTAATCCAGGAAGAACCAAAAATACTCAAGATTGAGACACACAAGTGGAAATGGAGGAACAGATGAAGGCACTGATGTTTTGATGCATGTATCCAGTGAACGGGCAGACACGTCCACTGCGGTCAAAGGAGAATGAGTCAACGTAGTTCATTCAGTGCAAAAAAAACCAAACCAGAAGGCAAAATGAAAGTACCTGGCTTAGGCTGGTGTGAAATGTTTTCTCAACTCCATTTATTACACTACTTAGATCTCACACACCTAAATTATAAGCTATCCTGGTCGACAGCAGATCCAGCTACTAGTTTGCTAGAAAAACCCAACCATAACACGTAAATTTAGGAAAAAAGATTAAAAAGCTTTATAAACTTAGAGGATACAGGTTTTCAGTTGGAAAACAAGTATACAAAATACTGTGTTTAAAGGTTTTTCAATATTATCTTAAATCAACCCTCCTAACTACATGAAGATTTACTGAATTCCTTCCCACAGCTTGTTGTTGACTGAAAGCTGCTTGCATTAATTTCTGTATCTCTTCAATAAGACCCTGAGACCAACGTTTTCTGAACTGACCACATGGACTCAGTCTCTTAAGTACATACATAAGCACCAAAGTAAAGAGAAGACAATTTTAAAACATACTGGGCACCTGCCACAAATCGTGATGAGATCTGTACTGCCATACGCAAGTCCTATCTGGTCTTCCAGGCTTCTTCTGACTAATACCACTGCCTCTCTTCCAGAGAAAAGGTCCTCAGGTCCAGAAGCAGAAGGAAGGCTCCATCACTTCTATTTCATAGATCTCAGCCCACAAGTTTAATATTGTTTATCAGAGGTTTCTTTCAGGTCTTCCTCATGTTGTTGTTCTTCAATGTTGGGAGATGTTGACAGCCTGACCCTCAGCTCCTACGGTTTCCTTTTAAGAGGTTGTATTTTCACCTAGCTTCGTAGTTTCCAGCTCATTACGTTTGCAGACCCGTTCTCTGTCTCAAGGAGTTTGAGACATCTGAACCCCTTGGGAAATACATCCTTCATATTTGAAGCTCTCCAGGTGTTAATTTTATCTGAGATAATAAAAACAGGCTTTCAGCTGAGAAAACACAGATGATGATCTAGATTTTTGTCCGTTTTTTAGCATAACTAACCACATCAGCCAGGGATTACTTTCACCCACAGAATTCAAAAGAAGTTAAACTCAAGTAACTGAAACCCACAAATCACGTTCTTCCACCTCCTCTCTCCTTCTAACAGCATCAATTTTAGTATGACAAAATGAATGAAGGTCTAATTTTCATAAGTGTTAAACAGAAACTGCATTGACATTTAAGAATAGTTCAGTTACCGCTTTGACTTCTAAATAAGTAGCGAGATTTGCAGACGTGCCTAGAGCAACGGGAGCAGCAGAAGGCTGAGAACATTTGGAAACCTATCCCCGAAGTTCATAAAAATTAGCAAGACTAATTATAAGCAACTTCACTAAGTTTGATGGTTAAACATTTCAAGTGACTTCAGGGGTGAGCAAGGATTTTGAATTTCTCAAGAGCACCCACAAAATTAACTGCTCTTTTAAAATTCACCCACTTGTTCAAGCTCCTAAGATATTTTTCAATGCAGGCAGGTAGGAGTTCAGCTTTTATGGTGGTCACAGATATACCCACAATAGTGCTCAAGATGATTAAGAGGTTTTAGATGAAAACTACTGCTCTACTTCAACAAGACTCAGTTCAAAGCACGACCAAAGGCTGCTGTAAAAAAGATGGCCAAAGTGGACGAC
>WEIS01072848.1:333-20111 GCA_013389965.1 Todus mexicanus | reverse complement strand
GGGGAAAAAGGGGGGAGGGAGAAGAGGAGGAGGACGGGGATGGGGATGGAGGGAGAGAAAGGTTCTGCCTTGTGGCAGCCCAGGCGGCGGAGCTCCGCCAGCTCGCTGGGGTTGGGGGTTTATTTATTTATTCGAATGTGTCTCTTTTTTGATTATTATTTATTGTGGAAATCGCAATAAAATTCTCGCGGGAAAAGGGAGAGCTCGCCGGCCTCGCCGCCCATGGGATGGGGGTGCCAAGCAAGCACGGCTCTCGCTTCTCCACCCCCTCCCCAGCTATTTTATTTTATTTTATTGGGGGGGTTTTGCGGCAGGCTGGGAGTCCCCTCCCCGTGTCTCCCCCTCCCCACGCACGCTGCGGAGGCCCTGCTGGCTCATCCTGCCTCTGGAAGATTGATTCTGCTCCTGCTCACAGAGCAGATTTCACACAGATTCGAGGGAAAAAACCAACACAACACGACAAAACACAAACACACCTCCCCCCCCCAACTTTGTAGTGCTGTGAATTTTTTCCAGTGCTGTGGGGGTCACAGCAAACAATCGGAGCAGGACGGTAACAGTTGTGAAGGTCACAGTCGCTCAGAGCGGTTCAATTTCAAGTTTTATTCAATCTTGCTCTGGAACTCGACTTTTTATTTCTTCCTCGCTTTTGCGCGTTGGCGATAAAACAGAATTTACAGCGGCCCCATTGTTGGGCATTGCTGGAAACAGGGGGGGTTTAATTTGTTAGCAGCCCAGTGGAACTGGGAGCGGAAAAGCTTTGGTAGGGTTGAAAAGGACAAAATAAACTGAAATAACAACAATAATGCCTCAGCGCTTCGCTGCGAGGGTTTCATAGTTTTTCACATACGGCTGTTTACGTTGGACGTGATGTTTACCCTGCTTTGCTAAACAGTTATCCCTGCCAACGCACAGTGGCACTGTAGAGGTTAACGTGAAGGGCAACAAAACCTATGGCTTTCTTTTTATTTCCCCCTGTAAAACTCAGTGTGATGGACAGCATTTGTCCCTGGAGATTAGGGGATGTGAACTTCGGTTTCCTCTCCCATATTTTGAGATTAAACCCATTGGATTTCTCCTACCAGTGTTGCCTTTCTAGGTTTTGTGGGATAAATTCTACTTCAGAACTCCTTAGGGGCTTCTAGCGGGGCTGCTAAACAACTGCTGTTCACGCTCTCCCTTTTTTGTTTTTGTTAATCAATTTTTTTGAAGTTATTTTGGAAGGAAGGGCCTGTAAAATGCCCCTCCTGGGCTGGTGGAGCCCCACGGAACACCTTCTTGCTGTCCTAAAGAAAAGTCTTGTCTTTTGGGGAGTACAAATTCAAAGGTGGTTCACGCTGCAAATCTGGGCGTAAACGAGAAACCAAGTGTCTTTTTGTTGTTGTTGTTGGGAAAATCAAATTCATTTTTAACTGGCCTGCATCTTTGAAGCATTATATTACTTAACAGAAACTAAAGGATCTCCAGTTTATGCCAGGCTTTCTTTCTAGCAGCTCGTGTCCCAGCAGAACTGCCATTCTCTTTCTTATCTTCCTCAAATGCAAAAGAATGTTACTTTCCATGGGAAAGTTGCTCTTAAAGGCTTAGGTTTGGGTGGAAAGCTCACTGAGAGTTAATTGCCCTGCACCCAGTTTTCTGGTGGCTGTTCCTTGCTGTAGGACTCCACTGGGTTCAGCACCTGGTCCTTGCACCTCTGGCAGTCAGCAGAGGGTCAAGCTTTGCTCACTACCTTAGTTTCTGTGGTTTCATAATGATGGAGATTGGTGTTTCATATTAGAAAAGGTAGAAAGAAAAAGAGGCATTCCAGTATTTCTTCTCACGATATTAATTCTTCTCCATAAGGAGGCAAACCGCCAATGCAGGTATCTTTTAAAGGTGTTCAAGAAAAGCAAACGAGAAGGATTAATACCTTTCTTTTTTTTTTAATATATAAAGAGGCACTAAGTGCCTCTCTGTTTGTTTAATAGCAACTGCATGTGCAGTATGGCAGATGGGAAATGGGGCTGCAGGGGGGATACCGGCAGCACCTTGAACTGTAATTGGAGAAAATATATACAAACCTACTCAAAACGTTACCTAACACCTACTTTTTGTGGTTTCATTGGATTTTGCTGTATCACAAGCTCAGGAAGGTTCTTTAGCTGCCCTGTCCGGTGCCTGGTGGGACGTTGGATCTGTCCAAGCATCCCTTCAAGCCCGCATCCTTTTTTGTCATCCATTTTTCCCCATTGTTATTTTGTCTGAAGGCAAAACATCCCCAGAGCAGGTTTGGGAATGGTTACGTCTCTAGATACAATTGTGGCAGAAGGTCTTGTTTTCCACTTTATTTGGCAACTTTCTTGCCAAAAGGCAAGGACTTGGGAGCCCTTTGAGAATACTTTTGAGTCCCTCTCTTACAAATGGCTTTGCCCATTAGAAAGGTAAAACCAAAATGATCCCACATTGCAGCTTTTGAGGCTTAACACTTCTTGCCTGCTCAGATCTTCCTTCTTCCTTGACATCCATCTTTATTAGCCCAACTAAAGGCTCAAGTAAAGGGCAGAAGAGAGGTGTCCCCTCGGTTCAGACAGAAGTAACGGGCAGTAGTGGGTGCTGAGGCGCTCTGACGACATGGAAGTGACTGTTCGGGAGGTTTGATCACACGTGCTAGTCAGAGGTTTTCTAGTTTGTTCTGATGTCTTTGTGCGCGTCGGTTTTAATGCAACTGTGCTAAACTGCTGAGCAAAACAAATGGATAACCTGCAGGTCTCTTACTGCTAACGCACTTTAGCGTGGTATTATGGACCTGCTTTGGAGCAAGCGTTAACTTAACCACCGATTCCTGGCAATGTATGCGAAGAGGGTTCTTCAGTAAGCGAGTCCATCAGCAGGTTACAGATGGGCGCTGGGTCAAGCTTGAGACAGGTTACGTATGTACTCAGATGCTGCAGGAGTTGTCATCTTCTAAGAAGACAGGAGTTGACATCATTAATGTCGATATTGGGGGGAAAAGAACCTGCAGAAAACAACACTACAGGACTTCTTGTGTAGACTTAATTCGAGCTTCAGTTCTTTTGTCTAATACAGACAAATACTGCGCTTAAGTAAGACTTTGTCCTTCTGATCTCTCCCTTGGAAGAAAGCTTTACCAGCTCTCTGCACTGGTCATGAAAGCTCTTTAGCGTATCCTGTAGATTTGTTTTCAGAGCTGTAGTAACATCAGCCAGTGCTCCAGAAACATCTCTTCGCTCTGCTAAATCCAACAGTCTTTGTAGTCGCACTTCTGCTCCAGACACACTTTGCAGTAGGGTTGTGTTTGTCGCTTGGTCTCCAAGTGAAGGTGCTGCTGGAGAGAAAAACCTGAGATTTTTCTTTCACATCATTGAGAGACTTGTGTCCCTTGCGTTAGTTTTCACTTCACTGGAAAAATATCAACGCGTGACCTTGTTTTGCTTATACAAACGCTCTACTTGGCATGTAAACATTAGGGTGGGAGGCGAGGGATGCTGAGGAATAGAGGAGTAAATGCTCATAAAAACAGGAAAAAAAACAAAAAGGCAAGTTGATGCTCATAAAAATAGGGGAAAAAAAAAAGGCAAGTTGCCTCTGGGGAACAGTGTTAATTGTGCAGCGTTTGGGATTAAGCCCTTATGGAGACTTCCACTTAAGGCGTAGCTGCTGGCCTGCAGTGACTTGGCTACCAAGTTCAATGCCTTGGTCATCACTTTGGCTGGTGCAGCATTTTTGTGACTTTGCTACCCCAAAGCAAAGGGTTTTCCAAGTCGGATTTGCCAAGCTGCTGTGCCTTCTCCCAGACTTACCTTTAACCACACTTCTGCAATACAAAACATGGATTATTTTCTTTTTCTTCACTTCTCAAACTTACTGTAATCACGATGTGGTTTTACGTAGCGGTTCCAAATCGTACTGACCCTTCTAGTTTCCCCCACCTCCATTTCTTAATGTCTTCCTGTTCTAAATTGCAGTGAACTTCTGGCAAAGACCATCTACTTTCTGCTTTTGTAAAGGTCCTAGTTTTTTTCATACGATGCATCACAGCTGTCTCAAAGGGTGGTTTGGACTTGAGTCTTCACCTGCTGGGCCATAAACCTCACGTTGATGCCCTTAGTTTTAGCAGAAGATAGTCACAGTTCTGTCTGGGTGGTAGCACTGGCAGAATTAGTGAATGCCTTTCTGTTTTTCACCTTGGTGGTTGTCCTTTTTTCTAATGGTTTAACAGTTGTAGCTGGAAAAGAAGAGGTCAGGTCCATAAAGAGATCTGAATAGCATACCCAATTTCTGCCATTAGATCGACTCTTGGTCTGATGTCAAAGCTGGGACCTCTTGACAACGTGGGTGCCCACAACCAGATTGGTTCTTAAAGGAAAGTGGGAAGGAACAGTCGTTTTGGAAATGGGATGAGAGATGGAAAATCTAGAACGCTTAGGTTGATGCTTAAAGGGAATACTCCAAATTTCCTGACCGATCTAGCAACCCAGTTATTTAAGTTCTAAGAATAAGTGTCACTATAAATGGGTGTGCTTTCTGTTTCAGACACCAAGCTCTTTCACTTTTGACCATTTCTATAGCTGCTGTAAGAAGGGGTACCTTCTGAAAGCTTTAAAAGCAACAAAGGGAACTGGTGAAATCGTTTGACTTCAGCTGCGTTCTTTGGCAGACCATGTGGTTGACGTTTAATTGCAGTAAAAAGAAAAATCAGAATTGGACTGTACCTCTTTTATTTGGGTGCTTCACATCTGGTGCAATGACTTTCAGAAAGAAGAGGGTAATTCCTCAGAATATGCTGCAAAGATGATGTAGCAGGCTCACGGAGGGGTCATTTCAGCTCCAGGCTGGGGGTGGACATTTGAGAAATGGCAGACATAGTAAATGGTGAGGGTTGGTTGTCTCCAGAGCAAGGCTGGAGTTGGGAAGCTGCCCTATTGAAAGCGAAGGCTGATAGGTAATTAAATAAAGGCTGTTTGCATTAGGGTTTTGTTGTGAGATTAGTACCCTGCAAGTATTCTGAAAATGTCAGCGAGACATCCAGAATCTGCCGTTATTGCCAGTCAGCAAATGTCATCAGTGTGCGTGATGCTGGAGGAGACCACGTTTCTGTGTCAGGAGCTTATTTTCTTAACCAAGTCAGGTGATAGTTTTAGTGTTTTTTTCATTCTCCCTTCATTAAGGCCTTTCATGGTTCTCTGATGGACTTGCTTATTTCTGCAGAATTTATTTCTGCTCTTTGAGAGAAGTTCCGTTGATTTCTTGGCTAACTCATGAGCCCTGTTTATAAGGGCACCTTGTTTTGAGAGCAAGGTTGCATTCAAGCACAGCGCAGTGTTTTCAAAAGCAATTAATTGCAGTTGACATTCAGTCGGATTCAGATTTCAATGTTTGGACATTTTGAGATGCAGACGTTGATTCTTTGGGTCTCAATTAAATGGTTGTACATCTGCAAGGAGGGTCTATTTAAAAGATTGATTCTTTCTTTTATAGAACAGATAACTTCATTTTGCTTCACATTACAGTGGGTGCTCCTGAAGTTGTTGTAATGCAGATTTAAATCACCAGGAGAAATATTTGAAACTAGGGCTTCTTGGTACAAAGAAGTAGCTTTGAAATGGGGCTCACCACTGAAGGTGAAGAATTGTAGCTGTGGCTACAGGGAATACTGGTGGGACTCAGATGTCCAAGGTGGAGGACACAGGCCGTTGCATCCCAGTTTGCAACGTATTAAGAGCATAAAAGTTAATTTAAAGCGTTTTGAAGTGTCCTGAGTGCTGCACATTGAGATGAGCGCATTAAAAGCAGGCGGAGTTTGTGAGGAGATGCTCAGCTGACATGAGTTTCTCTCACTGGGTTGTGACACTGGTGCTAAGCAAGCTCTGTGGGGAGGGTCTCGCAGTCAGGGCTCCTCCGTAGCTCACAGCACAGGGGATTCTTGGGTGACTCTTCACAGGACGGACGGTGCCAATGTGCTGAGCTTCTGGACTTAAAGAAGGGACCTTGCGCTAAGGAGGGGTTGGGCCTTGATGGGAGTCTTGGGTTTGTGTACCAGTAAGTTTGGGAATTTGCTTTAGTTACTGGATTCTGCTTCAGAGATAATGTTTTTGGATTTTTATAATGACATAGGCACAGTATTTTCTTCGTTTCGTCCTTTAATTTGTTGGCAGTAACCCTCTTGCCTGCTAATCAACGTAGGTTGGTAGCTGTTGAGTTCGGGGAGTCCTGGTTTGCTCTGATCACAACACAAAATTCAGATGGGGGTTTGAATTCTTGTGAAGAAATTCACGGGTTTAGCAATTCTTTTAATCGTATCTTATGTGTTTCATTTCAGAGGCCGCAGCAGTGGCAAAGGACCGCCTCAGCCTACGGTAAGTCCCATGGTTTTTCTCATTGTACCACTTCTAGATGTGGGGAAGCAACTTAAGTATGGTGAAACTCCTGTATCAACGTAAGAATAGCAGATACTAGAATATTCTCTCAATTTTTTTCCTTTGGATACTGTAATTAATATTTTAGACTGAAATAAGCTTTCCTAAAGATGTAGCATCTTGCATTCATTTAAGTCTCCTGGGAGGGCAAAGGGAGAAGGGCTCTCTTAAACTTTTGACCACACGAATATAAATCTACATTTTCTTGCAATTAAAGTTGTAGATAGGGATAATGTTTAACTTAAGGCAACGTTTTTCAGTTGGTTCCTATCTGAAGATTCTAACATTTCCTTCCTTTTAACTGATGTCAATAAGACAGCGTTTAGCTAAAGAGAAATAGCAATTTTATTTTGTTTTTACTATAAAATAGCTAAGCCGGTGTTATCAGTGACCTGACTGTGTAGCCTTGGTTATTGTTGAGGCTACATATTGAGATCTAGGTGTGGCTTGACTTGCAGAACATCATTTTATCAAAGCCTAAAGATGTGTATCTCGATTGAAAGAGTGGATCTTTGAACCGCACTAATCAAATATTTGGTAATTTGTTATTTGCCTGGGTTTCAAGGATGGCTAATTTGGGGGAAGGAAGGTGTAAAAGGACTACAGTTTACTTACATGAATGTTTTAATGAAGATACCAAGACTCTTCAGTCAAAATGAAGAAGCTTTGAGGAAGAGTGGTGAAAAGGGTCGTATGCAAACAGTCACCACCATAGAAGTGTTAGACATTACATCCTCCTGGGCACAGGAGCGTCCCTAAACATGTCTCTGCAGGTCAGGAAGGTGGCTAAAGTGCAGGACTAAGTGGAGGAGATAGCTGCCAATTTAAAAGATATATTGTCAACTAAAAAGCTCAAAATATGGGGAGGTCCTGGCATGTTTCAGCATCACAAGCATGAAGTTGACAGGGAGAGATAGCACGTGTTGCAACAAGGCGCAGCCATCCTCTCCACTTCATGCATGCTCGTGCGAGTGTGTCGTCGGAGTGATCCTTGGTCAGCTCTCGTAGCTGGAGCTCGGATTCTGACACTGCAGTGAATGACTTTGGACTAATTTTATGATGGGTTTTGTAGCACTCTGGTGCTCCATCATTTGGTGACTTTATCTTCTGCTGAGGCGCTTAATCAGGTCTGTTAGATGAAAAGATGTAATTCAGCAGGCCCTGGAAACACCTTTGGACTTCTGGAGCAGGTGAAGTCATGTATCCTGTGGATGGCTCTTAAACTGGAGAGGGATGGTAGAGGGTTTTTTTTTGGTTTGGAGTCTCTGCATACGAGCTTCACCCAGCCAGCAAGAGAATTTCCTTTTTGGGTGACATCAAGGGCGCTCTGTACTATGTATCTTCTTTGGAAGGGTATTCAGGTCTTCAGTTGATCAGAGAAAGAGATGTAAGGGTCCCCTGGACATCTCATGTGACCCAAGTTCTGTGTCTATTGACTGAATAAGGTTTTGGACCAATGTTTGTAGGAGTTAGTATGTACTGGTGGAAGCCTGCATTATTTTTGACACACTGGCTTTTTGAATTGTTACAAGAGTTTCTCCTATATTCATGATCTTTTTTAAATGTATGTTTTTCAGATTTCTTTCGATGGCATCTATGCAAACATGAGAATGGTTCACATACTTACATCAGTTGTTGTAAGTCTTCGTATTTGCAAGGGGGCGGTGTGTAAACAGGTTTCTGTAGCGACGTAGAATTGTTAACTAGTCCACTAACTGTAGTATAATGAAGCTAATATTAAACTTTAAGAGTAGGAATGTTTTGTCAAGATTGAACTGTAAAGCACAGTGATGGCTCTTCTGTATTTCTGGCTTGGAAAGGTTCAAATACAATCTGCAGAGATACAGCGATTTATGGTCATATTTTGAATTTTCTATCTTTAGTGAGGGCATGGATACATAAAATGAGTCTGTGTGCAGGGAGTAGAAGCCTTTCTCCCCAAATTTTAAGGGAAGGCATGCCAAAATTCAGTAAGGCAGACCATCCCACATCTGCTAGAGCCCAGGATAAGCCTTCATCCTTATTTGCACCCACACGTATGCACAGATTTTGTGATTGCACAGAAACTTGCTTGTGTGTGTCACTGGTCAAGAGCCTTGTGAGTACCAAATATGTTTCTGTATTTTAAATCCCTTCCAAACAAATGTTGGTACCCACCCAGCGGTTTGCATCTGCAGCACACAGTGGGGTGTTTATAAGTGCGCTGGTGTGGAATGAGTAGATCTGACTAAAAACTGAGCTGTGTTTTCATACATCGTGCTTACGTAAAAAAGCGCAGCCTTAAGAAAATGGCTCCGTGTCATTTGTTAGACTGGTACAAAGCTGTATTTTTATTTTTCTTGCATCTAGGGATCCAAATGTGAAGTCCAGGTGAAAAATGGTGGTATATATGAAGGAGTTTTTAAAACCTACAGTCCTAAGGTAAATATTTTCATTTTGACTCTTTAAAAGATCCTAATACTGAATAATCAATGTTTGATTCAAATTTGAATATATATTATGAATTATTTTTACAATTCACGCCTGGGGTTACGTAAGCGGATTCCTTTTTGCAAAGGGTGGTAAATGTGTGGGGGTTTGCAAGTTATTTTGTATCTTATTGCTCGCTAAGTCAGTGTATTCTTTTTGTATCTCTGTTAGTGTGATTTAGTGCTTGATGCTGCTCATCGGAAAATGGCAGATTCCAGTTTGGGGCCAAAACGTGAAGACATACTGGAAAGTATCTTGTTCAAGTCTTCAGACTTTGTCATGGTGCATTTTAAGGATATGGATACCAATTATGCGAGAAGAGGTATACTTGTTTTTCAAGTTATCTGTATCTTAAGATCGTAAGTCAAGGTTTTTCAAAGTGGATGCTTCAAAATTCAAGTTCACATTCAGACTTTTTAATTCTGAATGCAGAGCATCCCAAGATCCCATTAAAGTCAACGGGAAGAGTGAATGCTCAGCACCTCCTGCAATGTATCAATATTTTTCAAATGGGTGGTGCAACCTATGTTGAGGGCACGTTGCTTTGAGCAGCTCTTCTGGGTGTCTGGAAAGCAAATCCTTAGTGGTGTTACAAAACACGTTACAGATTTTGTGGGAGGTTGGTGGGTTTTTTAGTAAATGTCTTTCTAAATTAGTCTATTAAACGTTATATGAGAGTCCATGAATATACAATTTCTTTCTAAAAAGATTATTGTTCGAAGTTGATGTGTATATATAAAGCCTATATTTAGTTAAGTAACTCTTGTCTCTAGACATACATTCATTTAAATATTCTTAAAATACTACTGAAAATGGAGCTAAAACTTCTCCAGGCAGGAACACACTATTTCTGTTTCTAGTTTCAGCTTTAGTATTTGTAGATCTGTAGGTAAGGCTCTCCAAATCCCAAAGAACCTAGTGAGATGACAGGCAAGTGATCTTAAAATCCTGAAGACATGGCTTAAAACTTTTAGAATTAAACAATTTTACAGGCAGTCTTCATACTTTTTCTTCTAATGTCTGACCTCCAAGACCCTAATGATTTTTTTCTGGAATCCGAGGCTCAGAAGTCCAGCTGCTTGCAGATATATACATATATATTCTTTTTTAATGGGTGGCAAATCTCAAGAGTGTTTATGCTGATGTTCTTGACTTGCTGGGCTGAGGAATGAACCCAAATATGTAGCTTTCTGTGCCATGGGGTGAAGTCGTGTGTGTACATCTCCAAATTCATCCCCAACTGTCTCTGGGAGCTAAGTGGATATTGTGTAAGGCTCATGCTTCATTCCCATGTAGTGGTTTTTAGAGATGCGTAGGGACTGGTGGACATTAAATGAGATCCTTCTCTTTTCACCTTGTGTTTGTACATGCATATGTTCCTGCCTGATTAAAGCTGAAGAATGAGCAGCTTGTTGTTTCAAGGAATTTGCTTTTCCCAGAAGAAGATGCATAATGTCAGAGCAAATGTAGCATTGAAATGCAGATAAGTTCCAGGTTCTGGTTGGGACTTGGAATTTAAATTACACAAGAATCGTTTTATAATGGGTCTGCTATGAACATCACTTTAATGTAAATGCAGGCTGGGCTCTCCATTACCCAATCTTTATAGATTTTGAGCAGAGGGAATGAAGAATATACTACTACTTCCAGGAACAGTTACTCAATGGAAGTTTTCTAGAAGAAAATGACTGCTTTGGGTTGAACAGTCGCTCAGTTCACTTTATTACATGGAATGTCTTTCAATCTAAATCTCTTAAGTAGCTGGAGAGGAGAGCTGAAATAAAGCTGTAGAGACTTGGAGCAAGATAAACTGGAAAGCTGCAAAACTCGATAACTTGTAGTGGGGAAATTAATCTGCTTTCCATTTTGTCTCAAAAATGTATTATCTCAAAATGACACTTGAAAGCGTAAGGCAGTCCCTGATCACACCTGCAAATGAGAGCAATGAAGGGCTTTCTGCTTCTTGGGAAATTAAATAGGCGAGAATTCAAAAGAGTGGAAGTATGTGAACATGCTTGGAGGAACTGCTGGCCTTTTGTTCTCATAAATAAACCCAAATCTTAATGGTACCAAGTCAGATAAGCCAGTAGGATTCACAGTAGAAACGGAGTGGGAACCCCTGGATGAGGAGGTGGTGCTCCTTGCCACCTTCAGATTGGGAATAGGTTCTATCTGGTACCCAGTTTGCCAGTGTTGCACTTACCTAGGAACAGATATTTTTCAATTGCCTAACCCACGGTGGTTTTTGCCTTTCACAAACAAGTTAGTAGACAATTTGGTTGGAAAGGGAGCTTGCTCTCACTTCTTTAAAGACATCGTCTAACAGAAGGGCGCTTTACAAACACCGTCACCACAGGAGAGCCTTACCTAGAGTAGGATTCATTGAGGTCTGTGTAACTAGTTTCTCCTTCCCCTTGGGAGACTCCTAGGTTTTTGAGGAGGCCTTGAAGTCAGCTTAATTTCAGCAAAAGATGCTATTTTGCAAACCTTAGTGCATCCTGATTCCCTGATTCAGTATAAGTATCTGGAATTCTTTGGATTTTTATTTTGGCATTTGCTTCTCTACTGAGCTGGAGGAGTGTGGAGAAATGGTGTTCCTGACTGTGGACCTTGATCTTCTGCCTTTACCCTAAGCCTTGACTAGCAGAGATGTTAGAATCCTGGCTGCGTGGTCTGCTTATCTGATCAGACAGAAGAGACTGGAAGAGGACTGGTGGGGAGGGAGAAAATGGGATGGATTCTGCTTTCAGAAGAGCAGAAATTACAGTCATGTCCTAAAGCACCGTCTGAAATAGGCTGCCAGGCACCTTTCATTGCTATCATGCTAGTGCAGCTCTGGAGCAGTGAGCTGATAATCCATCCTGCAGCTACATCAGTAGCGCGAGTGCAGGGGAGGTAACGGCAGTGTAGGCTCGGGGTGGGTCAAACCACCCCCTTTGGGAGCTGTCAGGCTTCGATTGGCTTGTGCCAAGCATGACGTTGCACCTTCAGACTCAGCAGTGGAGAAATGCGGTGCCTGCCCAGATTGTAGAAATGGGAAGGGTTGGGAGAAAAAATAAATAGTAGGCCTGCATAGATAGGGACGTTCTAATAGTTCCTATTTAAAAAATAAACCTTTCCCTGCTTCCACGGCCCCTCTTTGCAGCCCTGTCAGTCTTCATAGGCCTTTGTGCTTGTGTAGGTTCCTGTTAGGCTGCAGAAGGGATGGAAAGGCGTTACCTGAGGGTCTCTCACTGTGGAATTAGGGCTTGCTGCTCTCCAGGCAGGCTGATGAGTGAAATATGCATTGGAGAACGCAGGCGAAATTGTATTATATCTGTCACTCTCCTTTCCAGCTGTTCTGTCTCCGTTTAAAGGGGGACAGGCACTGCCTTCTGCACGTGGCAGCACAGACTGACCGCTCAGAATCTGCTCTAGTGAGCAAGTTCAACTCCTTGGCTGCACGTGACATCTTTCCGCTTCACCTTCTGAGGCAAAAGGGAAGTGCCTTGATCTTGTTGTGGCTGTATTCCTTGGGGTGCGTGATTGAAATCGGAGGGGAGCAGCTCCTCACAGTGTTTCCTGCCGTCCTAACCACGGCTCAGTCCTGAGTACACGGATCAGGCGTCGCTGCTGCTTTGCATATGATTCAAATTTGAGTCAGGCTTCAAGAGTTGCCTTCTTGGCTTCTCTTTAAAGACAAGGCAATTCAGCATCGTAACTACTGTTAAAGTAAAAGGCTTCTATGATGTTTTTATTGTTCTTTTGGTGCTGTTACTGCACTCCGAGAAAAATATCACTATTCCAGTGAAAAAAGGCAGAAGAGAATTGGCTATTTAAATTTTTTTTCCCCTTGAATTAGCGCTGAGAGTGGCGTCCTTCCAGAGAAAGTGTCGCAAGGGGAATAGCAGCAGGCATATTATGAACAAAGGAAGGAAATGTTGGCTTTGCAAAACTGGTGGTAACTGGTTTTAATGTTTCAAATCAGTAGTAAGTAGTTACAAAACAAAGGAGAGTTTACTGTTGAACCCTTAAAGATGAAACCTCAGTTTACTTTGGGCCGTGGGAGACTTGATCAAAGCTGGCAGCGTGCAGCACAAACACCTCTGGCACAGAGGCTCCGACTGGTTTCGTAGCATTCGAGCGGCTGAGCTGCACTTAATTACATATTTGTGCTCCTCACCATTAGCAGCTCAAAATATGTTTGTAAAAACAAGCATGTCAAACACTGAAATTAATTAAACCCGGGTTCTTAATTGCTCTATTCTGGCAATTTTGTCTTTTAGCTCATTTTGTGGCACAAACTTGGAAGAATTTGTCCAAGCTGAGTTTTTCTCAGAATGTGTCTGTTTAATTTGTCTTCACTTCATGTGAATTTCTGTTGCATAGAATCGTCCTTGGGATATTTTTTCTGGTTAGCAAGCTTTGAAAACAGAAGTGAGGTCTTTGATACCAAACTTCTTTGCTTAGGAGATGTCACATTAAGCAGGTACAGAGGCAGCAGGTGCTAATTGAGTGTTACAGCTCAAGGTCTTTGTTGGACAGGTTTTCGTTTGATCTTTGAGTTTTACCACGTAGAAAAGGAATTGATTAAAAATTTGGCCGTGTCAAGGTGTCATGTGAATTGCTCCGAGATAGGAGGCACCAAATAAGGGGGAGGCTGTGCCTGTGCAGTTGGTATCTTGTCTGTTATTACTGCCCTTGTAGCAGCAGCTCATATTTTGGCTTCTGCTTCACTTATAATCTTAGGAGCGGTATTTTTGGTTTGGAAACAGTTACTTGTTGATTTCATTCTTCTTAGCTACGTTCTCAATTTTGTTGCTCATTAATTTTGGTAAGGTCTCGTTTGACTTGCCGCATTTTTAATCTCGGCGTCCCCTGTGCCTGCCGAGCTGTTTGTTCCAGGAAAATAGCGATCTGTGCCTTGAGGTACCGCTCTGCTACGCTTAAACTTTGCCTGAATGCTCCTGAGACCGTATTGTCTGACTAGGAGTCTGCCTTTGACGCTTGAATTTTCCTCTAACTCTGGATTTTCTTTTGAGTTGTAGAGGTTAAACTAATGTTGCAGTCTCACTTGTGACTTTGGTTCTAAAGTGAGAGGGAAATGAAGAGCAGCGAAGCTTCCTGTGCCCCATGATGTACTGGAATCCACTGGGAAACTGAGCATTGACTGTACACGTCTTACTCACATCTATAGATTCGTTAGTGGAGTTTTTGTTTTGACTTGCTTGGTGTTTTTTTCCTCCCGGTTCACCTGTATCATTATAATTTTTAACAGCACTCAACTGAATGTTTATGTGGCTTTTCAAATAAGAAAATTAGTGGGTTGAGTAGCCGAGTCTTGTTAAGCCAGTATTTTATTCACAGTATCCAAAATGACACAGTTGTGTGGGGAGTTTGGCTGAAGCAATTTAATTGACGGTAGGGAAACACCCTTCAGCAGCTCCCAACTCCAGTTTACCTCATCTCACTGGAGAAGAGTCCCCTCTCCTCCCAGGGAAGTAATGCAGGAGCAAATCTCACGCTTCCGTAGGTGACGTAAGCACCCTCCAGCTTAATGTTGGACTTGGAAATGGCCAGTCTGAGAGAATCAAACACGAAACATGGAATTAATGTTAGGAATTAACATGGAATTAATGTTAGGTGCAGAAGGAGCACTGGTTGCTCCGGGTTAGGGCAGTGGGAGCTCTGGGGTGTTGAGAAGGTAAACGTAGAGATTCCCAAATACAGGTGCCTGACTTTTGCCTCCCTGTTAAACGTGCTTTTTAGTTACTACTTAGTTACTCTTTAGTTACTACCCTGTGCATTGAGGTAGCCCTGTGTTACTGTGTCATTTCAGATGGCATTGAAACATCTTCTATTATATAATACATTTTAAAAGCTGGTTTTATGGGCAGGGAAACTTGAGAGATGTTTTCTTTCCAGCTGGTAGGCCTTAGAAATCTGTAGGCTATTTGGAGGGGGTTTTTTGTGAAGCACAATGGGGTGATACATGGAGCTGTTAATAGGTGGGAACGCTGCTGAGGTTTTGCTGTGGAAATGATCTTTGCGAGGTGGGAGATGTATAATCAGTTTAAATATATCTGTGAGAGGGACTGAAAGAGTTTAGTTTTGCCTGAATTCAGCCATATAATGTGACAAAAAAAATCTGCCTGTATTTATATCTGACGTCTTCCCATTTTTTCTCTCTCCATATCTGTTGTAGTTCCTTCAGAAACAGGTAACTTTTTTGGCAGTCACTCTATGTCTCTGCATCTTGCCTTTCATAATGCTTCTGTTACCATAATATATAACGGAAACTTACTCTCTTTGCTCGCACATTGATGGCACTGTAAAACATGCATGCGTAACTTCGCAGAATCATTTAGAGGATCTTGCAGTCAGCTGGTGACTTTCTGCTCTCCCCCTTGGTTTTTACCTTTCCTGAACTGTAGAAGATGCCGCGATGGCACTTTGGGCTCAGCACGTAGGGAGCGCAGTGACAGGACTCTGCTTCAGAGCAGTTTAGGAGTAATCCCAGCCCGTGCCTGCTCAAGGCGCTGCATTTAGCGACGAGCTGAAATACCTCGTTTGGAAGCGTTACCCTCCAGCTGCGAAGGTGCTGCCCCAGCTTTGGGTGGCACCGTGACATCTCCCCGGGTGAGCGAGGAGGGCTCTGCGGTTCCACGCGAGCCCTTGTGGCGATGAGCTCGGCAGGGTCTCTCTGTCTGTCGTTCAGCTTTCTTTCCTTATTTTACCGATTCTTTCGTATTTGAAATGAGCGTTCAGCCAATAAACTTCTTGTAGTTTTCCTACATCTTCTGTATGATTTTGTTTCGTATGAGCTTATTAACAATGCTTAATTGCTCACCCATAGTTCCTTTGGGCTTTGTGTATGAGTTGAGCGAGCATTTCACGATAGTGCTGATTATTACTAGACAAACTAAGCCCAGTTAACTTTTATGGCAGCTCATACCAATATATGTGCAGAACTTCGCTGTGAAATGGGGCAAACCAAGAATAATAAGCTATATCAGCAGTCTTTCTTTAAAGAAAATAATCTTCAGTGATTGTTTAAAACTGAGACATCGGTGGCCAACTTCATATGTTGTGAATTCTTTTTGTGAAGACTTTAAAGTTCTTTTTTTTTTTCTTAGTAAGATTTCAGATCTTGCCAGAAGTTAATTTAAGCCACATTCTTCCGTATCTGGCACTGCCTGATGGTTTAATCTCATCTTTTCGAAAGGTCTGAAATGTTTGCTCTTTGTTTTATCAGTACAGTGGTAATAGGAAATTCTAGATTGAAGACTTCTTTATTTTAGGCTTATTTATTTATTTATAAGCTTAGAACAAGCTTCGTTTTATTTTTTTAAAGTCCCTTCTATTTCAGTATGGCAGCTCTGAGATCTAGTTGCTTACAACTATAAAAGCTTGGCTTCCTTGGTGAATGGCTTTGTACATTTGTTTATTTTCTTTACAGCACTAATATTCTAGTATTGTTCCTTAAGTCTGGCTTGAATGAAACGTGAACAAGTGAAAAAAGCTCACGATCTTTATTTTTTCGATATACGTTTCTTACCATTTTTCTAAGCAATGCAGACCCTTACCGCTTATTTATTTTCATACGGGGTTGAGAACAAGAGGTAGAGGGTTTCTGATTCGCGCTGTGTAGTTTGGGTAAGCTGCTGCTTGCAAAAGCTCTTGCAGGAAAGAAGAAAGACTTCTCCATTCGTGGCACAATAAGCGGGTGCACCAAGCTCATGGATTATTGAGTTACCCTGCAGAGGCAGTAGAAATGCGTTCGTGCATGCTGGTGTGGTGAGGAGTCGTGGAAATAGAAGAAACTCAGCTACTTGAAGGGAAACTTGCATTTTGCCCGTGTAGGGAATGGGCTTGGGTTGCATTCATGCTTTTTTGATACTCGCATAATCTTGTTAGTGTGCAGTTGTGTGGGCTGTTTGCGGAAGCGTATTATACAAGTCTTGGGTTTTCAGGAGGAATGGGGATCCTCAGGTAGCTTTTTTTTTCTTCAAAAGCATACACGTAATTTGTGTAGAATATTTTGAAATAACTGAAAGCAGTTCCAGCTCTTCTCTGATACACTAAAAGTTAGTCAGTGCTTTCATAGCTAGCCTAAGCATGAAGCAGACACCTTTCTACTGTAGTCCGGTTGAATACAGCAACTACAGGAGAAGGTGGATGATGTTTAACGTGCCGGCGATTCAGCAGCACTTGGTTTTCTTCAGATAAATTAGTGTGTGCATCATCCCGTACTTAACCAAAGTGACTTCACCCCTGTCCCTTCCCGCTCCGCTCTGTTGTAGATGCTTTTACCGACTCAGCCATCAGTGCTAAAGTAAATGGTGAACACAAGGAGAAGGATCTTGAGCCGTGGGATGGAGGAGAGACCACCGCTTCTGAGGAGCTCGAGGCGTTAGAGACAGATGTTGTAAGTAACGCTTTTTTTATCGTCTGTGACAGTCTGTAGAAAATAAACTATTTCTCTGGACGTGCCTTGCAACAATTCCTTAATTTTAATCTGCTAATGAACTTCTGACTAAAATTACTGGCCTGCGTTATGTGGGTGTACGTTCGGGCTTTGCTCGCAGCTGCCCCAATACTTTTTTTACGATTTGAATAAGAATAGCCGGATTTCAAATGCCACTTTTGGCAAATATTGACAAATGGCAGCTGCCGTGCTAAGGGACGTGTTTGACTCATGGGCTGGCTGGAAGTCCTTTTATTAAGGACTCCAAATTCAGCAATACACTGAAGTGATTTATGTTTAATCAGAGCATTCCTGGCTGACTATCATTGCATTTAGAAATGATGGCGAAATTGTGCTTAGCTAACTGTCTCTGGGCTAAGATGAAGGAAATTCATGGAAGCCTGACCCATGACTTAATCAGCACAGATACAATCTCAGTAGATTATGAATCGTTAGATGAAGAGTGTGGTCTCCAATGACATTTCTTTATGTATTATAGCGGTCAGCTTTTACTCAGCCGTGCATGCTTTTTAGTAAGGTGTTCAGACTGCAGCATGTTAAAGAAAAAATATGACTGATTAAAGGAGAACCTAGTGGTGTTCCCGTGGAGCATATTGCCTTTGTCTGGGTAGAACAGTTAACCTGTCAATTGTAGGGTACATATTGTACAGCTGCGATTTATTAGAATACTTGATACTGTCAGTACTCCTGTAAAACATTCCAAACATTTATCGTTGTGCTTTGAGTGCTGTAACAGCAATTTTACTGAAGTGGGGAGGTTGTGCAGATCAACAGGGAACTGCTGCCGGTGGGGGGTGGCTGTTAGATAATCACCTTTGAAAAGTTTCAGCTCTTGCCACAGCCAGGGACACTTCTAATGTTCAGAGCATCCTTTTGGAAAAGGCATCCATGGATGTATTTCTTGCTAGCCAGTAATATTCTAGTAGAGTGGGCATGGTACTTAGAAAAAAACATATAAAACCAACACGAATCCACACAGCAAACATAAAACGGTGGCTTTTGAAGATAAAATCTGTGCGTCTGATGAGCAAAGTTCCCTGAAATAAACTGTGGCTTTTGTAACTTTGGTATCTGGACAGTGAATTCGTAGACCCAGAAAAAAAGAACCAAAGGTTTAACTTCTGCCATCAGCCCTTAATTTTAGGGGAATGTGTTTCCAGTGTCATTTTGAAAAACAAACATCATTTTCTTCTAGTCTAATGGATGGGATCCCAATGACATGTTTCGTTACAATGAAGAAAATTATGGTGTAGTATCAACTTATGACAGCAGTTTATCTTCTTACACGTAAGTTCCAAAATATTTTGTTACTAGCTTTGTATTTAATGTTCTCCTTGCTTTGACGAACTTTATATTCTGAAGATAATTTTTACGTGCTTTCTAAAGTTGTGGAATCGGGTAACTGCAAAAGCAATGAATGAATAGTGCTTAAGAAACCTTGCCAGCGTTCTGTGAATAGCTAGATGCACTAATCGTTATATATTCCCTTAAATGGGCACAGTTCTTTCCCACTGCAACATTTTCTGAATTTAGGCACGCAATAATGCTTGTTTCTTACAAAAACCTAGACGAGTAGGGTGGAAAATACCAGACTGTGAAGCTATCTTTATGTAGCTGCTCTACCTATAGCTTGTGTTTAAGCTAGCGGAGCGGTTTGTTTAAATCCTGATTTTATTGAGACAGTTGATCTGGTAGATGTTGAAATGTTGCTGGTAACTTAAGAGGGGGGATATGTGTGCTGCGTGTAACTTGTTTAGCAGACTTGTCCAGATCCAAATGAAAGTTTTAGTTACGATATAATAACAACTCAAATATAGAAGCAGCGTAAAGGCTGCTCTGGCTCCTCTGGCAGTGTGGACCTGTTCCCACCAGTCTGCAGCTATAACATTAACTGCAACTGCAAACCAAATCCATTCCAGATGTTCAGCAGCCATTGTGAAACATCTTTAACGTTTTCCCACTCTTTTAACCCCCCAAATATAAACCGATTTTTAAACATCGAGGAGTTGCAGTGAATATTTTGATTTTTGTGTGTAGAATCAGAGCACTTGTCTACGGCGCTCTGGTTCAACAATTTATTTTGCCTGTTTTGTTAGAATAGACCTGTAACGTGGTGATAATCAAAGTGTCTTAATCGGCTTACATTTGGATCCTGGGGAAGCTGTTCTTTCGTATACTTCACTGCCCTAAGTACTTTTTGTACTTTTGAACTTTCGTCTTCCATCTTTCTGCTTTATGGATATTAATGGAAACAGATTAAAACCACGAAGGTGGCTTTAAATTGCCAGAGACCAGTTCCATTGTTTCCAAGTCAAACAACTTGCTTTGCCTAAGTCTGCTAAACCGAGAAGCTCTGCCCCTGATTCTTCAGTAGCTAAATGCTTCTATGTGTCACTGCAGGACTGTAAAGGGTTTATTGTTTGATT
>WEIS01072845.1:0-27209 GCA_013389965.1 Todus mexicanus | reverse complement strand
TTGATGCAACGGCCCTGCCAAGGCCGTCCCCGCCGCGCTCGGCTGACGGGACGGCTCGGGAGGGCTCCGCGCCCCGACTCCCACCACACACACGACCCCGCCACCCTCGACCCGGGTGGGCAACGGCGAAACCAGTAAAGCCTCTTCCTCCTCCCCCGCCCCGCGGACTCCCCAACTCCGGCCCTCCCGCCACACTCAAGATGGCGGCGGGCGGGGGGCGGGTCGCGGCGCGCACTCAAGATGGCTGCCGGCGCGGCGCGGCGCAAGGGNCCTGGGCGGCGGGCCGGGCCCCGGCGGCGGCGGCGGCCCCGACCAGGAGGAGGATTATCGCTACGAGGTGCTGACGGCCGAGCAGATCCTGCAGCACATGGTGGAGTGCATCCGAGAGGTCAACGAGGTGATCCAGGTGCGGACACCCCCGGGAGCGGGGCCGGGAGGGGGGAGCGGCCGGGCCGCGGCGCCAACGGGCCTTGGCCTGAGCCCCAACGGATCCTCTCCGGAGGGAGAAGGGGCTCCTCGGCACCCCCTGCCCCCGGGCAGGCCCCTCGGGGCAGGCCGGGAGCCGCTTCCTGCCGTGGAAGCGTCGGGAACGAGGCCTTTGGCTTCCCGAGGGCTCCTCTTTCTTTGTGTGCTTTCCAGCCGGTGGGCTGTAATCTGCCGTTGGCCTTTCTCCCCATCCATCTTCGCGCTGGCTGGCAGGGCTTTAGCCCCTCCAGTGCCTCCGGGAAGCCGCTGGCTCGATGGCAAGCTCTGGAATTTGAGGCGAGGCCGCCAGGCTCTGGTTTTGTTGCCTTCTGCCTTCCCTTCCTTCCCCCCTCTGCCACATACAAATGCAATTCTACTCGTGGGGTTGAACCTTGTGTTTATTTCCAGCACAGACCAGCAGGGATACAACCAATTGCTTCAAAAGGATGACTTTTTTTTTAACCCCCGGTTTTTAAGCATGTTATTTTAAGACGAAATCGAGTTCAAAGGAACTTTTACTGTCTGGAAACAAAAGTGTCTATATCTTAAAGTCTTTTTTGTTGGCTCTTGAGCTTTTGGAAAAAAAAATCAAGCCACTGAAGCTATCTGGCATCCCTTTCTAAATGTTTATGGTAAGGTTTTTCTCCATCTCACCGTGAAGTTTCTGATGCTGTTCACTTTTTCTGCGGCTGACCAGAGTACCTGGGTTTTCTTTTGTTCCTGTTTACTCGATATTATTCACAGTTAGAGCGAGTAAATAGAAAATGCTGCTTCTTTTTCAGTGTGCAAACAGGAATGGTGTGAGAAAGTGAAATCTATGGCTATTAAATATTGAAAGATACAGTGCCCAGAAAGCGGTTGTTTTGCTTGTCATATTTCCAGCGTTGGTAAATCCGCTTAAATGTGAGATACTTCAGCAAATGCTTTTGCCCAACTCTTCTGTGCTCTGCAGTGGCTCTCATAACAGCTTTAAATGATACTTTACATGCTATAAATCCAGTGTGGTTTACTTGGAGCTTGATGCAAACAACGGCAAAAGTATTTGTGTCCTAAATTAGTAAATGGCATTTCTTAAGTCATATTAAACTTTATAACTTTAATAATAGTCCTGTCCGTGTAAAGCTGAATAAAGGAGTCTGTCTAGATTAGCCGATTATCCTGCAGCTAAAGAAGATCTCCTGGTTAAGTGTGGATGTTTCTTTGCTACCAGTTATTGATCCTAATGTAGGGAGGGAAACAAATGGCAAGCAGACGTGCAAACAGTTGGGGACTGAAAGGTTTTACTCTCTGAAACAGCAACTAAAATAGTGAGGTTGTATTTAATGACTAAGACAGTGAAAAATCATGACCTGCACTGATTGCATTGAACAGATTCTACAGTTTGTCCTGGCTTTGCATAAGCAAAGTGGTTGAAAAGTCCCTGCTTGTGAGGAGTAGAGAGTATTCCTGCTGGGGCGTTTCCCAGACCTATCTGGCACAGTGGACTCACCTACATGTTCTTCATGAACTGATTTCTTAGACAAGGTCCTGCTTTCTTGTCTGTGAGGTTGTTTCTACCCCTCTTACACTGCCCTTCTTCTGCTCCTGTGGTGGTGGGAGGCCTGACCCTGCGCTGGACTTGGCTGCGCTGGCCTCTGCAGAAGCCTTGCGAACTGCCTACATGGAACCACTGTGCTTACTGGTGTTAGGTTTTCAGGAGTTATTCCTGGTTTACCAGAGTGCAGAAAGCCGGTGTGTTCAGAACGTCATGGGTAAACTCAGGACCTCAAATCAGCTTAAGCCCTGGAATGTATCAGAAGAGGGTAGAAAAACATTCAGTTGCTCTGAATGGTTTTTAAATGCCAGCGTCCTGCCACTCGATTTCTAGTCTGTTCAGAGGTGAGGGAACCGAGTTCAATTGATGCTTTGGCGTTTGCTCATCTTCGCTTCTGTTGCTGGTGGTGAAATCTTCCAGGGCTGTGTTCTGTTTATTTCCTCGCTCTTGGCGCTCAACCAGGATTGCTGCTGCTGCTTTTCTGGTTCAGTAAACCTTTTCTGGAGTTACATTGGCTCAGGATCCTGCTGCGGATCCTCGGTTGCAGTGCTGTGATTCACTTGTTCCAGTCGAGTACTGGTTGGCTCTGGTCCCTGTGAATCTACGGTGGGATCTTAGTATCGAACAGTGACAGTTGTGGGTCCGTTTTGTAGCGCTTGGGAACTTCATTGTTCAAGCGAGGATATAATGCAGAGGTGCCCCATACTTGGAAATTTCAACTACAGATCCTGTGCCCTCTAATTGGTGAAGACACAGGTTTCTTCTGATCAGGAGTAAGGTATAAATAGGGGTTTATTTTTTTCAGTTGATAATCTTTGCAGCTGCAGTGAAAGGAAAAGGCGTCACGGAGCCACAAAGTATCTGCCAGAGGGTATCTGAGCCGTGGTAGGTACAGTGCTCTGTATGAAGTGGCCTTTGTCTGGATTAAAGTGCTGAATTTGAACAGTTTAGTAGCTGATAGTTGGAGGCACTGAATTAAATTTATTTTCCCATCTATTTAGTCATTTCCAAGTACAAACCGTATCACAACAGGGGTTTGATGAAGACTTTGCAGAAGTAGTAGCTCGCTTGTGGTAAGCTTGTTGGTTACAGAGCCTGGAACTCGTCCTGTAGCACATAATGGGCTCTTGAAGATGGCCGCTCAGTGCTGAGCTCTTACCTTTTCTATCACTTGGCCTTCCAGACCTCTGAACTTGCAGTGAACTAGGGAGGTTTCAGAACAACTCAAAAATTCAGAATATTTTGCGTTCGCTTTTCCCCGTCTGAGCGTAAGCGGGATTTCAAGTGTTTAATGATGATTTTTGCACAGGATTTGGCATTCATGCTTATAATCTGATTTGACTCCGTGAGTCGCGCGACAAGAATCCCCCTTCCTCTCTGAATGCAAAAATAGGGGTATGAATAAGCCCCTTAACCTTGTGCTGTCGATTGGCTGAGCCTTTTAAACCCCACCTCAGATCAGGGTATCGCTTCCATTACGTCACTATGATTACGATGAGCAGAGAGTCATTTGCCGTGTTATTTTGAATTTCAGTTGTCAAAGTCAACAGGCGGATTTCTGGTGGTTTTCCAGCTGCTGGCTGAATAACTTAGCGAACAACTGTGAAAACCTGGACACAGAGGTGGCGTTGAACAAAAAGGTTGTTTCCTCTCAAAGACTTTTTTTTCTCCCAGGTGAACGTCTTCCTTGTATTCTTCCTCTCTGAACTTTTTGTCCAAATAATTTACTGCCTCCGTTAACATTTTTTAATATCAGATTCCTATTTCCATCTTTGCTCTAGATTTTCTGAAAAGAGTCTTGAAAAAATGTTTAGAGTGGCATATTTATTTCTACTCTGAATAGAGCACACGATGAGCTGTGTCTCTGTAGCCTTGCTTGGCCCAGCATTCTCCTTACCTTGTTGCAAGCTTGTGCAATTTCAGTATTTCTCAGCTGGCTTCGTTTCCCCTTTTTGGTCACCGTTTTCTGGAGCATTCCAATGACATCGTTGTCATGTCACTGACCATATTCATTCTTTCTGGACTTTGTAATGGTGAGGTGTTGAAAATGCTGAGGTGAATCTCAGAGGTGGCTGATGTTGAAAACAAAGTGCAGAAAAGGGCGTTGAGCCTATTTTTTTTTGTTCCCTCCCCACCCCACAGCAGGGAGCGGAATCACGGATGCAACTGGGTGTTGTGCTTGACCTGCTGTGTGGTTGTGAGCATGTTGAGCTTCAAACCTGGGCTTTCTCTCGAAGGAGGTGGCGTCACTGGATCCAACAAAAGTTAGTCTAGCTCAAAAATCTTTTCTTTTTACTAGAGGCTTTGAAATAAGCTTTTTTCAGAAGAGAACAGGTGATCTATTACATCATAGCAAATCCTGGTTCCTCATTTACTTGATGAAGCTGCAGAAAAACTTTTTTGGAAGTGAAGTTAGGTCCTTCCCGGCTAAAGGCTTTCCCATTAAAATAAGCCAAAACTCGAGGCCACTCCTAAGTTACAAAGCCGTATTTGTTCAATGTGTTAAGGAACAGCTTTTTCGAGAGGCTGGCGGAGTCAAGGCACTGCAGATATCCCCCAGAATGCTGCAGCCCCACGGTTAAATAGAGCTCTGTTATGGCAAGCGCCAACCCATTGTCACTTGGCAAAAGGGGTCTTATTAAACAGTGGCTTCGCTTGGTTGGACAAAATGTCCCGATTTCCAGTTGTAACTTGGGAAATTTCCCTGGTGCTGGTGTAATGTCAGTGCCATAGGCAGTACCTTCCCTGTACGTTGTCTGAAATGGGAACGAGCTGCCTGCGAGCAACAGGGATTACTGCCGTCGTGCAGGGTCGTGCTTCGAACTGTATTTAACGTTCGAGATGACATCTTGAAAACTAGGAGTGCTGGAAGCTGCCTGATGAGCGTTAGGTAGGAGTCTGTGGGTGGAAGCACTTCAGACTGATGCTTCTTGAATTTGGTCCGCTCGCGCTGCCTGCGCGAGGTGAATTTGCAAGCCTCTGACTTCTCTTATTGTGCGGTTAGTTATTTGATAATAAAATTCCTGTCAGGGCCCTAAATGTTCCAACACTGGTAGGAAATGCTTGGTGAAACTCCGTGGTTCTTTGTCACACGGTGTTTATAAGGTGTTTCATTATAGGAGGAATGCATTTAATATTTCCAAGGAATGGAGTAAAACTTCACTGTGACAAAACATTCCTGAGGTCTGGTTTAAACAATCGCTGCAAAACTTTTGCAAATGACGTGGTATCTGTTCTCTGGCTGCCAAGACATCCACTTGAATAGAACAGGGTTATTTTTTTCCAGAATTCTTTTACAGTTCAGTATTACCAGGTAGAAAAGTCTTGTTCTATCTCCTAAATCTCCAGAGTAATTTAAACTTTGTACTTAAATGACCCATTTGCTTAGTGCTTTAGATTTCCGTTTCTGTTAGGTCAAATGTAAATCTTGTGGCTATCCATGAGCTAAAAAACCCCCAAACATAGATTTGATGCTCATTTGTTCTGTCTCAACATAATTTTGCAAAAATCACAACGAGGCAAGCTTCTCTCAGGGGCCTTGTGGATGTAGATGGGGACTGGCAGGTACCGGGGACGTTTTCAAAGTGAAACTGGAAACACTCTGTGTTTTGGCTACTTGAAAACATTTGTTTCTAAAAGCCAGAAGCAAATAGTAAATACAGTTATCGATGTTTCCTGTGGGGTTAATTTTAGTGAGCAGGCCCGTACTTGCCATGCAAAGTAGAAGCGTTACTTCTGCTATAAACTGGTGCCACGGAGAAGTCTTAATTGCGACTACAGCGTTGGCGGTCCTTGATGTGAAACAATAGCTATTTCTGGGTGTTAAAGCAGCATTAAAAATGAAACTAGAGCTGACACTTTCATGCTTATCCCAAGCTCCGACTCCTCAGTTTTAGCCTTGCGTGAGTTAAAGTTCATAATAGGAAGTAAACCCCAAACCTTGTTTGAAGTGATGCTATGAACTCTGATAGCTCCCTGTGCAGCACCTCCCCAGGTGTGCTGGGCACCTGTTGAATTGTTTTTGGTTTTCTATTTTGCAAATAATCTCTCTTCTTCTTTCCTCCATAAATCAGACCAAGCAAAGGAGAATGTGGTTCTGCTGTTTGGTGTCAGATCTAAGAGTGTTTTAAGGAAGTGATTGTTGATCTCCAAGCTACGCTTGTGTGATAATTGTCAAGGTTTTCACACAGAAATCATTTGGAGGAACGTTTTATTCCTGGAGAATGCAGCTGCGCATTCTTCCACTTAAGAAAGTCAGTTTTGAGCAGTTGGTAACTGGGAAAAGAATCCAGAATCTGCCCTGAGAGCTGTGACTTTCCACAGGAAGTAACCGTGAAGTCTGAAAGTTCTCCCCATGTCATTCAGTCTGTAACTTACCTGTTCAGGGTCATGCTTCCAGTCCTCTGGACTTTTGTTATTTGCAGTTAGAGGGATCTAAAAATATCACAAACGATGTTTTCTCTTGTTTGTGGCTGGCTGCGCTGTGTTACTGGCACTTGAAAGGGATGTTTGGAGGCTTTTGCATGTATATGGGCCTATAATGCTGCTGAATTTCCTGAAGTCATTCAGTAGCTTCAGCAATTGCAGGAAAATCGCAGCCTCGTTTAGTGTCAAGCGTATGTGGAGGGTTCGTAGCTCCTCGGTAGTGCCAAATGGTGCATTTGAGTGCAGCCCGGAATACAGATGCCTGCGTGTCGGAGAGGGCTGCCGAGCTCGTGTAGGATAGCGGCGCAGGAGGCTCCAGCGTGATGAGGAAAAGACTGACTCTTCGTGAGCTAGGGAAAAAAAAAATAATTGTGGGTTGTTTTTTTTTTAATTTGAGAATGGAAATTCTGCTAACATTTAAATATCTTCACCATCCTTGGTGTTTCTTGTTGGGAATGTTGAAAACCTTGAGTTTGTCTGGCCCTATGTGATTCCTTAGCTTGCCTTTAGCTTTTGGTCTTGAGCTGTGATGGAAATAGTTTAAAAGAATGCTTTGAAAACTGCTATTCGAGGCTTCCTCAGCAGCCGATTTTCACATGTAACTTAGTTTAGTGTTTGTACCTCACAAGCTGGTGTCTTTTTAAAATTTGAAATGTCTGTGTAACTACAGAGAGTGTTTCAAAAGAGGCCCCTTGTTTACATGGCGCAGCAATGCTGAGTAATTCTTTCTGGTATTCAGAGAAGTTCACTGTGGTAAGAGTTTGAACCACGGTATGTACATAACGCTCAAAGACAGCTACAGCTTTTGCTTGTTTTTAGAGACCAAGAACTTTTGCTGAGTGTCAGGATTCATTTCAGATCCAAAGTTTTATCCAGATAAGTTTCAACAGTATCTAAGTCACTTGGGACAAGGAAGAAACTAATAAGCCATTTAAATACTTAAAAACCAAAAAATAATAAATGTACTGCCTACCTAAAGCTTGGCTTCTTGGCCTTGAGCTGCTCATGGTTTCTAACTGGTGCCCACTTCCTTGTGCTGGCATGTAAGGTTCTTTTCTCCCGATCTTTCCTAAAGCATTCTTGGTTTTGTCTCTTCCTCAGTTAATATTTTTATATCCTAGAGCATCATGTGGCACCTCTCATTTCCAGGGCTGAGCAGTGCAAGGAGCCCGTCTTGGCCATCGGCTTCAGAATTAGGTCTTCTGGGAAAGTACTTGTGGCTGAAATGTAAAGACAGGAAAAAGAAAAGTTTTTTTCCTACGATTTATTCAATTCTCTGCCTGATTTTATAGTGTGAGGCGCACCCTCCAGGTTCTGGGACACCATGAACAGAAATCTCTTTGTGTGGGCAGGGTGTGCGTTAATTGACAAAAGATCAAGCTTTGATTGCTTTGTGATTTGAGGAATTTGGGGAATTGGAGGGAGATAATCCCCAATGTTGGAAATTAAAAGCTTGGATATTTGCTTATTGCCTTTACAGCCATTCAGAAGAATTGTCTGTGCTTGGAGTAGTGTTCTGTGTGTTACTTAACAAGAGGAGGGATGCAGACTCTAAACTCTGTTTTCCACCAGATAAGCGGGATAGACTAGGAGTTCCTACTCTTAAGATTCTACCTGAGCACAGTTAAAGACCTCTTGAAGTGGAGAGTGCATGCTAAAAACGTAGAACCAGAACAATCTGTAGACTTGCACCTGAAAATAGTCAACTGGCAAAATAACTGACTCCTTTGGGTGCTACTTCAATGATTTGTTTATTGGGTTTTTTAACTTAGTATTTGTCTCTTCCTATTAAGGAAAAAGCATGAAGAGACTTTCTTCCAAGAGAAAAATGACAATTTTAAGTGATTCTGAAGGCTTCTGCTTCCTGCCTGAGATTAGTAAGCTCACTCAACCTCCGGAAGAGCGCACTGAGTAAGCGGTGTGAATGTACTACTACCCTGGAGTGCGTTGAATAAGCTGCGTGGTTGTACTACTACTGTGGCAAAGCACATTGGGCCTGTTTACTTTAGCAAAACTTTTTCAGAGCCGCAGAGGAAGTAGCTGGTATTTGAACAACCCCATTATATAAAAATCACGGCAGGACATACTTGACTTTTGCCATTCCTGCGCTGCTTTGATGTGTGTGTGTAAGCTGGTGAGCTAGTTACTGCTACTTACTCCCGGTAACTTCCTTTTAGGTTTTGCTTTGGTTTCCTGAGCTGAGGCAGTATGGGCTGTTGTTGGTAGGCTGCTGGGTTTGAAACACCAACCAACTCAAGCTGTCATGGTGCTTTGAGTTTCTTTGGGTATCTTAATACTCATCGTAAGGTGTGCCTTTTGGGGTGTATAGATATGTGCAGCCTGAAATAGGGGCACGGTCATGTACGTGTTGCTTAGGCTGTTCCAATTCCTTCACCGTACGAGTACAAGCGTTTGCAGGGCCAAATAATGAATGGGATCAGTGACCTCTCTGATTAAAGGTGCGTCCTCTTGTACCCTTATCAGTCAGCCCACTCTTTGACCCTGTGAGCAGTTGCTTTGCTCCATTTGCCAGAAGGGATGGCAGTCAAATTGCTCAACTCTGTACCGTCAGCAGAAGAAACGCGTGTGTAACTACACCTGAAGACAACATCGTTGTGGCCTGGTTTGGGCACACATATAATTACGGGTGCATATTTAACTTTTGAAAGAACTCTGGATAGCTTTTCAAAGCTTTGTTCCCCTCTGTAGGCAAGGACTTCGGATTTCTAGTGTGTTCTTGTGTAACAAAACAAACGCAATCAGCGTTCCTTTGTCTGGCAGACAGAAATGCAGAAAGGGATTAGGGAAAAGCAGGAGTATTCATACAAGCACACAGTCTCTCCTTTGCAGTGAGCTTCCTTGTGTGGGAAGAATAACTTAAGAATTAACTCCTAGTAATCTACATCCCTGTCAAGCTCCGGGAGCTGAGAAATAGGGAGGTGGAAGGAATGGTCTGGAAAGATGAGGAGTCAAGGAACGCTTCTGGGAAGAAGAGAGGATGTGTGAGCGCACAATGTCTCGTGGGGGTAACTGAAGGAGAATCCTCCCTAGGCCTCATGAGGTGAGACTTCAGAGTAGGTGCTCAGAGGTGACAGAGCTTTGCTGTTGGAGGTATATTAAAACCAAGCTGAACAGTAACTTTTTATTAAAAAGATAGAAAGAACAACACTCCAACACTTAGCTAGCAGCTTTGTTTTTCTTCTGGGAGCTCTGACAGGCTCTAGTAAGCCCTGACCATAAATCCTTCCCTTAAAGAGAGGAGTGAGGGTTCTCATTCTGCATCCTTTTCACCTGAGGAAGTGATCCCAGTAGATGCTGTTAAGGTGGAGCTTGCGTATGTGTAAAATGGAAGGTCTTTGGGGTAAAATCCCACCTAGTATGCACCCAGGAAAATAAAGTAACAATGTCTAAGTGCTGTGGAGATCTGAGGAACAATGTGTCCAGCTTCTTTGTTTTGGTAGTTAGTAATAGTTCTGTGCAGACTGAAAGGCTAGTTGATTTATACATTGTCTCATTACTGTTTGGAAACTACCTTCCTACCTCTGATACTTAGTTTTTAGCTAGGACAGCAGCTTCTAGGAGAGGAGCAGAGTGCAAAGCCTTGGAGCTGTCTTGAGAAATGCCTGATACCGAAACTATCTGGAAGGAGGGTGCTTGGAGTTGTTTTGGGGTCTATGTCATCCTCAGGCGTAATTCCCCTGACTGGTGTCGTGCTCTCACTTGCCAGGGTATCTCTGCAGGCAGGCAGCCCTGAGATTTGGAAGAGGCTGGGTGCCAGCCTTTTGGGTGCACTTAATTGTCTGCAAGTCACTAGTGTAATTATTCATATTACCAACCTTCACATCAGTTACAGAGCAGGGCTGATCGTGTGGGTTTTTTTCCTTTGCAGAAGCCTGGCGTCTGGTAATAGGTGCTGATATTTTATCAGGAAAGGAACAAGGTAGTTGGTTAAAAATAACTGCAGCAGTTAGGCAGCAGTTACAATTTTAGTTATGTCTTGTTAAAGGATGGGAAAGAGAACCAACAAACGTATTGCTAAACTCTTCATGCTTTCAGAATATTCTTTCTTCAAAGGCGGCTTCTGTGGAGCCCTCAGAGGAAAAAGTTTTGGGGTATAAACAAGCAAAATTACTCCTTGTAGCGGAAATCCCGGCCCATAAAATATGATGTTTCCAGGGCTCTGTTTTGTTGGCTATAAAACTAAGTAAGACTAAATGAGCAGAGTATGGTAAATAAACTGCAAAATCATCATTAAAGAATGGTCTGAGCTAGAAGAGGCTTGTTGGGAAAAGGACGCTGGCAGATTTTCTTAGTGCAGATGCAGCTTCTGCCAGCAGAAAAAAAGTGCTTTTGCAGGTAGAGCCGCTTTTGTGCAGGGAGGTGCTTGAAGCTATAACCACATCTGCTCTGAGGCTTTTGCCAGTGTCAAGATGGTGCCAAAGCTCACATCCCCGAGGCGCTGCTGCATTGGCAAGGATTTCCTGGGCCTCAGTGTGTTAAGGTGGCTACATTATTATATATATATTATTATTTTCTTGATTGAGAGCAGTAGACTAAGGCTTCAACACCACAGGGGTAGATTTACTGCCCATTCATCATGGTGACATATTTTGCCAGTAAATACTTCAACGGGTTAAGCTCTTCCTGTTTTGTATTGCCTGGCAATTTGGCAAGACATCTGTCGTTCTGCTGAGTGATGTAGAGATGATACACGGGCAGAGTCCACTGTTGGAAAATGAGAAGGTGGTAGTAAGAACTGGGATCCAGTTGTGGAGCTGGATTGCTCAATGGGGATATGTGTTAAATCTGTGTTGAATGGTGGCTGAATCCCGTGATGCTCAGCAGTGTGGTGCACCCAAGTGCTTCGTTTAGCTGGGTATGTGCAACAGTAAATAAATTTAGAGCCTTTATGCAGCAATGGGGAGACAAAGTCAACCCAAGGGAGGGTTTTTTTCTTCTGTCCTAAAGTGCCACAGAATGTGTTGCTGCTTTGGTGAATGGGTAAAATTTCCTCTTTGTCCAAGCAAAGTGTGTTGAGAGGGAATGATTGGTAAAAGTGGGTGCTGCTTTGGGGAGGGGACAAAATCCAAAACAATAAGGGAGAGAGAAGTGAAGTACCCAGTGCGTTGATGCTCACCGAACTGAGGCCTGGAGGAGAAAGATAAGGTGGAACAATTTTAAAGATTTTTTTCTTTTTTCCTCCTTAAAATTTCTCTCATGCTCCTGTGAAGTGTCATTGGCTAAAAATTCTTGAGCTAAGCCTGTGTTCTCATCACTCACATTGTCACTGAAGGGGTTAACAATTGCATACCACCAATGACCATGTGTTAAAATATATTTGAGCTAATCTGGCCATGGCCACAAGAGAAGTTTTTAATTGGAATGGCTTTCATGGAGTGAATGAGGATACTGTGATAGAATAGATGTTCTCCATTAGTGCCCAGTAGCACAAGCAGGTGAAGGACAGATCACTGGACAACAACTTGAGATGTAACCAGCATTTGAGGGACATATTTATGCTGAGCGTCCTCAGGGGCTGAATTCTCTTTTGCTTGTCTGAAAGAGGGCATGCTTTCTTTAACGGTCATCTGGAAGGGCCTTTGAGACCAGGATAAGGACCATTTGAGAGACCTTTGCAGAGAACTGAACAAACTTAATCCATGAAATCAATTAATTCTTTTCTTGAGCCTACAGACAAACCTGCCGTGGGACTTGTCTATGGAAAAAGAGCTGAAGTTAATGGGAATTTATCCTTCCCAGTACTGCTGTGATGCTAGGTGTCAGAAAAATATTCTCATCTTCTCAGAGCTTGCTTGATTTCTTCTGCCCCCTCCAATTATGCCATGACATCATTATTTCTTCAAGTCATCCTAGGAAAAAGCAATGTCTTGACATCATGGAATACTTATAGGCTACTCTTCTAGGAAGAACTTAGCAAGTTTGTGGTGGTTGTTTTTTTATTTATTTATTGAATGTGGAATAGACATTTTTTGGCCAGATACTCTTCATAAATCCAGGAAGCAGGGAAAGCTTTTTTGATACACCTTAAGACTTGTATAAATTATTTAAAGGAAGAAAAGCAATTATACAGTTCCTCTTTCAGCTTTATTCCTTTACCATCTGCTCCTGCTTGAAAACAGGGCAGTTTCTGGAGCTCACATCGGCAGACCTGTGCTTTCCCAGAAATATACAGTTCATTCAGAAGTTGAGTCGCTGAAGACAGCATTCCCCTGAAGCCCAGATGTGGTACTCTGGGTTGTTTTCTTTTTTATCAGCTTGATGAGTAGCTGACCTGGCATGTGCCACTTCTAGTCTTTCCAACACTGACTAATAAAAGACCTTACCAAAACAAAAAAGTGTATTTCTGTGTTGCCAGACTCATGACGTGGTTACATTGAGATTGCAAAATCTTAGGTTTGGTAACCGCGCTGAATCCAAGCCCCCAGATGCCCCAGTGCTGCAATAGGCAGGGCTAGGTCCTGCTGCACTGCTCTCCTGAGCAGCCACTGCCCTAGAGATTGGCCTTGGAAATGGAGAAAGCTTTTGGAAGGAAGATCATAGAATGATTTGTGATGGAAGGGACTTAAAGACCATTTAGTTCCAAACCCCTGCCATGGGCAACGACATCTTCAATTAGAGCAGGGTGCTCTTCAAAACCCCATCCAGCTTGGCCTTGAGCATTTCCAGGCATATGAGGTATCAGCCACCTCTCTGGGTAACCTGTGCCAGTGTCTCACCACCCTCTCAATAAAGAATTTCTACTTAATTTCTGATTTAAATCTCCCTCTTTTAGTTTAAAACCATCGACCCTTGTCCTATCACTACACTCCCTGCTGAAGAGTCCCTCCCCAGCTTTCCTGTAGGCCCCCTTTCAGTACTGAAAAGCTGCAATAAGGTCTCCCAAGATACCAAACTTGCATTCTTTTCTTCAAGATGAGAAACTCTGTTCTGGATTGTGCTTTCTGAGATGTAAACTGATGTTGCTGGTGGGATAATGGAGGAGAAAAGAGGAACCTCTGACTGTAACTTTCATCAGATTTATACCCTGATATGCTGTAAAATCTTTGTGACAAGAAGATCTGGGGAGTCTTTTGACATGGGGAATACCCAACTTTGCCGTGTCTGACACGTGGCTCTCAGCAGCCTGTTTTCACAAAGACCACTCAAATCTTGTGCAAGTGAAGAGGTCTCTTACCTGGTTCTGACCAACCTGTGCTCTTGGGCTAAGCTGAGGTACTTTGGTGCATATTGTCCAGTCACTAAACTCCTCTACCTTCATTCAGCACTGTTTCTCTGTTGCAAAATGTGGGTTTGCCTTCCTCTTGAACCAACATGGATATCTTCTTCAAGCCTGGCATTAGTGAGTTGTCATATTGCTTTGAGACAAGAATTTAAACCATACTTGTGTGTCTTTTTCTGCCATTGGGGTTGCTTGTGATCTGGAAAAAAACGGCGTTTTTCCATTTTGTTGGAGCAGAGAGGGTGGAAAACAGAGCCTGAGGGCTGAAAAAGTATGTAATGACAAGGGGAGAAGGGGCTGAAACCAGCCTTATGGGTACTGCTTGTGCGATGAACCTGCAGGTCCTTTACATCCCCCCAAACTCTTTGTCCGTAGCCTCACTGCAGCACTGTGTGCTCTTTTCTTCTGCCACGATGGGAGATATTAAGGAGCTACTGAAATAGTAAACTGGAAGAATGATATGGAAATGATGCCATCATCTTCTCCTACTCTTTTAAGGCAAGTCTTTGCAAATTTCTGAGTGGGAGGCAATGGGTTGAATAAACCCATTCTGAAACGTACTCTGGCACCCATGTGCTCCCACTCCAGTTCTCTCTCAGTACTCCAGCTACAGTCACTCAACGACAGCTCCGGAAACTACATAGCTGTGGCTTGTGTTGCTTACACAGCTTTGCAGAGGTTTTGCACACGTGTTGGGATTTCTTGTGGTGGGAGACACCAGGAAGAGGGAAGTACTTTGGGTGATGCTGCCTTTGTGGGCTCCAGAACGGTAGCAAAATGAAGTAGAAGCCAAAATGTTCTGCAGATTCAATGTGTAAAATATGGGTTAACATCTCTCTGTGTCCTGTTATCAAAGCACAGATCTCCTGGAGTGGAAGCAAGCATAGCTGAAATACTGGAAAACCCCTTCCCTGATTGTAGCCCATATGAGCTGGAGGTGGAGCTTCCGCAGTCACCTGGTAGCCAGCGCTGCCCAAAACATCAGCTTTGCAAATCCATCTAATTTTCTTTTATTTAGAAGTATTACAGTGTGAATTGTGCATTTCCAAATTTGCTAATTCATTTCGGCGTTATTGCTTTAGTATTTTTTTCTGATTTTAAGAGCTTGGTTAGACAATGGATTTTTGTTGCAGCTCCTAATCATTAACCTGAAAACTTTCCAGAAGGCTCAGAGAAAATGTAAAGCAGCTGACTGCCTCATTTCTGTCTCTTGAACCAATTAACTGAATTAATAGAGTTTTCTCTTAAGTTACTTTTTATTATCTTCCTCTGCTGTGTTCATCAGAGCTAGAAACAGTGAAGTGCAGATAGGTTACTACAAACCGAGACTGTAATATTGAGCTGCCACTTGGTGCCATCACGTAATGGTACTAATTCAGTAATTCTGTAAAACCAAGTTTTCAGAATAAAGAGGTGATGTGTGAAGGGAAGTTAATGAGATGAAGAAAGATGTCGTGATCTAAGGAGGCGATGAGCATCGAGCTGAAGCCCAGGTAGGTGTTAATGGGAAGTTACAGTGAAGTAGTAGATGTCAGCCAGAGGACAGCAGTTGACAGCAGTGACTGGCTGTGTCAGGGGGAAGTTGCCTGGCTTCATGTGGAGCTGTTTGGAAATGCCAGTAGCAGGAAACAGGTACATTGTTGGGTGATTCAGGAGTGGGTAATTTGAAAAAATTGGCTTCAGTGAGGCTGTAGGATGCAAAGACTGTCTTCTCAGTGTAGAGATGCGTAGAGATTGAATAGTACCCATTTTATAATTATTATTTAAAACTAGTGTTTGGAGAAAGAAGTATCTCGGATCCACTGGCTTGTGAGATGCTAGCCCCATAAACCGTGAGAGGGCTAACAACAGAAATGCACCATGGTGTGATTCTCTCCCAAGCCTCAGGGGGTGGTGGAGGAGGAGAGTACCGATGGGTGGTAGCAGACCGATCTCTTGGGCTTCTGTGCTCATCTTCTTGCAACAACCCTCTTATGTTCTGCCTGTAACTGAACCACAGAATATTAGATTACAGGAAAGTTTTCCAGCAGCCTCTCAGAGTGCTCAGTCGATGTTGAAGATACCTTCTTTAGGAGAGCATGTCCTGGAAGAACTCAAAACTTAGGTCTCATCTTCTACTTTCAGTTCTTGGGAATTATATTAAGCTACTAGAAATAAGTTGTGCTTGTAAGGTTTCCTGTAATTGTCTCCTGAAAGAATAGATGTGAGTGGATCTTCACAAGCGGAGGTTGCTTGGTGCACTTGCAGAACACCACAAACATGATGACAGTCTTACTGAAATGTAATATAGGCTAAAAGCTTATTTAAAACAGTTTCTACTGTGTTTATGTCTAAGGTTACCACTGTGGAACTGGGAGGGGATGCAAGTGAAGAGCGCTAGTGTTCAAACAGAGTACGTGACTTGATTACTGCAGAATTTCAGGCTGGTGTCCACTTTGCTACTACCTGATGATGGAAGCAGCTGTCTAGCGCCTGGTGTATTGTGTTGGTTGCCCTTGTTCTGTGCTATGGGTGGAGGAGGAGCTGTTGTCCTTCAGAAAGGGACATCAATGTGCAAACCTGTTGGGTTTTGAAGTAATTGAAGACTTCTGGGGAGATTTCACTCCTCAGTGGTTGCACGTGATGCAGTAGAGTATTGCCTGTTTGTATTGGTCTTGAGGTTTAGGCCGTGATTGTCTGCACATCGCCTTCATGACCTGGAGAACACTGGGGAGAAGCATCTGATGGTGCTGGTCTCCAAACTATCAATGAGAGCTACAGCTGAGGCAAGTGAAAAGTCTCTTTCAATTTATCAAGACATCTTTTAAACCTTCCTGTGGTGACGTTGCTCTTATTCTACCTGCTAACATAAAATGTGGCATGTTGGGTTTTTTTATTAACGCTTCCTTCCATGGCATGGTGTGAATGGTGGCAAGCTTTGGAGATGCTGTTTGATCCTGCGCACTTGGAGGGCAGCTGGAATTTCTTCTTGGCGCTCTGCTCTTGGCAAAGGCTGGGGTTTTGCCTGGTTAAACATTTACGTCGGTGGTGTGACACGCTGTCCCCGGATGCCACTTTACTGGAGCGAAGCTTTGTGCTGTTTGATTTCAGACAGGTGTTATCTTCTGGACTGTTCTTATGATGGCCCTTTGCTTCTCCACCATCACCAGCCTGTGATGTGTCACCACCAAGCAAAAGTCTTATTCTTTGCTTACTCAGTGAAGTGAAACCCGTTGGTTTCCTTCTGCTGGGGAATTGAAACATGGCCTCATGTCACTGACAGCTGTGGATGTTACTGAGGTTTGAACTGTTTACAAATGTCTGAGGCTTGAGCAAAGCCGACATTTGTGGAGTGTCTACTTTGATTCAGGAGTGCAACAGCAGGTGTGTAGAAAACGGAAGTGGAAGTGGCATCAAAGTCCTACTGCTGTACTGAGCCTGAAAACCCCCCTTCTACTGGGCTAGAGATGCTCTAGCTTGTGTGAAAACTGTTCAAAAGCTGCTCTGTTTAGGAAACAAAACCAGCCAGCAAAAATTATCAACACTGTCTCAATGAGGTGGGAAAGGGTTTTGCTGGAGAACTGAGCTTAACTTGTTCTTCAGTGTTTTTTATCTGCAGTAAATGCTAAGATTGAAATGGGAGTTTACTCTCTGCACGGGATGAGAAACTGAACTCTTAAAATATGCTTTTCTCGGTAATAACAGCAAGAATTAACCGCGTGGCTCATCTTGATGGATGAAAACATGAATGAATTGAGTATGGCAAACCATCATTCAGCAAATTATGCTGCTTGGAAATTCAGATTTAAGTTAATGTCCTGATAGTCTTTAATTTATAATTCATTTATTCATTTAAGCTCATCCAGGTTCCTCCTCCCAATTCGTACTTATTTTGACAGCAAGAAGAGTTCAACTCTGATACTAGAATTTAATTGAACAGCTTGATCACTATTAAATTAAGGAGTTCTATTTCAATTAAAAATGCTTCTTTGGAGAAGTCCAGACCCATCACTCGCATTGATGTGCCTGAGCATGGCAACACAGATAACTGTAGTAAATATAAATATCTCCAGTGGTGAAGCGAGAGCTGTTTGAAGCACATTTGGGACTCCTTTGTTAGCCTTAAAAAACCCACCCTAAAATCCTTGCTGAACGACTGTCTGTGCTGCTGTCTGGGCAGAGCTTTACGATGAGGGTTTTGGTAGCAAGGTAGTTGTGACAGCCGGGCTTTTAAAGCGCCCAGAGAATTTCAACAAAATGGCTGCTTTCGTCAGCTTTCCTTCCTCTCCGGGTATCAACAGGCTCGCTGCCCTCAGCTCTCGGTGATCTCCCTCGGCTTCCACATGTAAAATTTAATAGGTGGCTGTTGTAAATTAGATCTGCTGTTTCAGCTTTCATCGAACTGCGGCTCGAGGAAAAGGGAGCATTGGAACGCGGTTGCTTTTCGCCTTGCTCGCTGTCTGCGTCTGGCTGCTTTACTGCTGAAAATTCTTCTCTGTCAACAGAAAATACCCTTTGTAAGAGCACATTTCTCCCTGCTGCGGCTTCAAGCCTAAGGAGTAATCCCGTCTGAGCAGCGTCGTAGCCTGTTCATAACTAATCTTTGTGGTGTAAGAGTCGTAGACAATAATCCTGTGTGCCAAACGAGAAGCCCATCCAGTTTCAGAACAGCAAATGGAATACATCGGTACTGCGTATTCTAGCATTGGTTAAATATTCTCTTAATTTTCACGGCGCTGGGCAGAGTGAGTGTCCGGAGGGCTCAGGCAGCAGTGGCAGGGCTGATAAAGCTGTAGCAGAATTTGTGTCAAAACAGGGCTCAAAACACCAAATTGTCTTGGTCTCATTTTAACCCCATGTGACGGAGCCACAGGCTGTAGCTGCTCTGCAGCTCTCGTGGTAGGTGCCCCGACTGACGCCTTCAAAACTGCTTCCCAATAACTATGAGGGAATTATTTGCATGGAAACAATTAATACGGAGCAGCTCTCGCCCGGTACCTTGTTGCTAGGCCTTGCCTGAAATTAGAACAGTCCTTAATGCCAGAGGTTTTTACATTTGTATTTAACTGTGATTTACATTATGCAAACCAAGCCTCTTAGCGCTGCCTCCCTCCCCATCTTCGGGCCTCCCTGGGTAATGCCGGCTCAGGTTGTGTTGCTGGCTGCACGGTTGTATTAATCCTCGCCGTCTGTATCGGTGAAACAACTGGTTAAGTTTTAAATGCTAGATTTTGGAGGTGGGAAACAGAGAAAGCAGGCAGCCCAGCTATTTCTGGTAGGAGCTTGTCATCTTGCTAGTGTTTCCTTTTATTTTTTTTCTTAAATTAACATGTCGAGCAACTACTGCTGTGAAGCTAAAGCCGAATAAACCAGTAAAAAATACCCCTCACACCATATTTGTGCTATAATACAATGAGCCAACAGTGCTGGTCTCATAATGTATGGTCTGGTCTCCAGAGTATAGTCCTAAATTTGTACGTTGCCATCCCAGTGGGAAACCAGGTTTCTTCTTGGTCATGTTGGGAAACTGGGGTGAGGCGTGGGGTGTCTGATCTAGGGAACCTTGTTTTGGAAAGCTGCAGCACTGCTTTGCTGGGGGAATGGAGAAGCCACAAATGAAACGACACCCCCTTGTTCTTCACCACCATGTGCTCTTTGGTGAGCGGCGTTTGCTCATCACTGCAGAACACTTCAGTTGCTTCTGATTATGAGGTAACTTATCCTTCAGCGCAGGGGGAACCTATCTGGTGTCTTGAAAAAGAAGTCAGCCAGAGACCACTGCCTCAGTTGCCGCTTAGCCTATTAAGCGATTAATAGGTATTCCCAGAAGCCTTAATACAGTGGCCAGGTGGGCTGCTGTAGCAGAAGGTAGGATGAGACTTCAGGCTAATTCAAAGCTCTCTTCATGCCATTGCTTGAGAAATTAAGAAAACACCGTTTCTTTGTACACCTGGCAGATCTCTGGGGTGTTACAGATGTGAGAGTACTGAAAGGATGACACGGAGAAAGCTACGTGCTGTGTGTCTGGTATGTTTAGTAGGAGACTTCCTGATCTGAAGCAAGACTTGTCCTAGAAAATAGCATTTTTTTAAAAAAATAAAAGTTGTACTGGTTATAGGAGCTGGCATCATAATCAAGATATTCTAGAGAGACAATTAGTCGGTTTACTAAAGTATATTTTCACCTTCTATTATTATTATTTTTTTTTCCATGCAGCTTCTTGGTGGCAGGACTGACTTGAAACAGTTGAGCTGATTGTTTCCCGTTGCCTGCAGTGCTGGGGCAGACTCTGTGCTGATGGGACTGACGCTATCAGAAAGGTTTTTCTGCAGGGAAAAAAAAAAAGCGGAGTTTGGCAATACCGGTTGCTGTTTTTTCTGCCACATACTGGGTAACGGATTTGCCGTCCCAGCTGTTTATGGGGCTCCACATAGACTGGATCAGGGATCTGGTTTAACCTATCTAAAGCTGCTTTTCTTCATATAGGCTTTTAAGTGGGGAAAAACTTCTTAATTTGCCTTAAACAAGCTGGCTGTGCTGGCATTAAGAAGAATAAGAGCACACTGCAGAGGGAGAGGAGTGTCATTTTTATAGCATAAACCACAAGACTAGTTCTTTGTGCTTAGATTTTGACCCGGGGGCTTTATTTCAGTGAACGATTCATTGGTGGTGCTGCTGAAAGATGCTGTCCCACTTGTCTCCTCCTGCTCTCTCTTTGTACTGTTTGTGTGGTCAGACAAACAGATTGAGGAGCCGATTTGGTGAAAAAACCCCAAACAACTTAAAGGAAGAAAAAAAGCTCCATTTCCGAGCCAGTGATTTGCAGCGTTGCAGCGTAAGATGGCTGTGCTAGCGTGGACTAGCAAACCCAGAGCGTGCGGCTGGGGTGGGATCCCTGCTTTGGGTGGCAGCACTGGATTTTGGCAGCCTCAAGTGGCAGCTGTAGCCCGCGGGCTCAGAAAATCGCATTGCTAGTTTATGTCCTACTTTTCAACAGCTTCATAGCGTCCACTGAAAATTCGCCCTAAGGCAAACTTCCATTTTGGTGTCAAATAGCAAAGTACGCGTAGCTGCTCTCAGGATTCTTGCCGCTGCTTCCGTCTTGTGTAAATGGGCCAAAATCCGAGCCCAGAGTTTGGATTTAGGGAGTTAAACACTGGTCTGGGGTCTGACAGCAGCCACACGGCTTGTTGTGTTTTTCAGCTCGTGTAACCAAACCTTTGGGTGATGATACAGATTTAGTTGGAAGAAAAACTTGTACATGAGTGAAAGCTTTTATTTTCAGTCCTATTTCTGACCTTTCTAGGCTGTATTTCTTTCCTTAGGTGTGTAATTGCATAGTGGTTTTTGGGTCTTGGGGTGCTTCAGTAACATCTCAGGACTTACAAGGACATTATCATCTTACGCTGGCAATTGGGCTGTGGTTTTGTTTTTAATTTTTCTATCTGTCAAATCAAACTATTTCCCAGTATATGTTAGTTAACACATATTGTCTGCACAGATTGTTATTGGACACATGGATTTCCCCACATTCTTACTCAAAGCTCTACTTGCTGTTCTTATACCAAGATACCAACTTGGGCAAGCGATTACTCAATTTCGTATTTTTCTGTTCTTTCTCTAGAATCCCGCGACTATCACTCGAATACTGCTTAGCCATTTCAACTGGGATAAAGAGAAGCTGATGGAGAGGTAAGAGGCCGTTTTAGCAGGCAGCCGTGCTTCAGATCCACAAGAAATGTTCTTTACTGGATTCATGTGAGGATGGATGAATGTTTATATCAGGAGAGGATCTCATGTGTAAGCTCTAAATGTTCCCTCTCAGACTCTACCAGCTACGAGTGACTCCTTTGTTAAATTTAATAATACCTATTCAACTTCAGAGAAGTCTTGAAAGTTAGTTGCCCCTGGGAGGAAGTGGTGCCTTCCAGTTTGTACACATACAGGCATGGGATTTCCACAGGCTCTGGAAAAAAGCAAGCAGGAACACGCTCCTGTTATCTTGCAACTGGTTTGGGTTTAGTTGCCCACATGTTTGATTCCAGCATGCGTATTCCTACCACGTTAATTTGTTGGTCTTGCTGAGACTCAATTGGTTTTGATTAAAGGGTACTGGTAAAGTGCATCTGCCTTGTCTCCATCTTTGCAGCTCTAGGTTTTCTTTAGTGTCTCAATCACAGCTTGAATTTTGCCTCTCCCTCCCCCTCAGAGCATTTTATGGTTATTTCCTATCTTTAATTCCCAACTCTTAGGGAATATTGGTAGTACAGGTACTTTTTTTAGTTCGTTGTTGTGTACTGGAGGCCAAATCCAACCCATAACAGCCTGTAGGTACTCTGTGCTATGGGCTGAGCCCCCGTAGTTTGGTGCTTTTCACACAGGGGGCTAGTGTGGAAGAGCAGCAGATTTTCAGTCTGCTAGTCAATAGTTTAAATATTTCTACTATCCTGAGGTATTGGATTTAGGACACCTTTAGCTCTCTCTGTGTAACATTTTCGGTTAGTGATGGTGCTCAGATATCTCTCTTGGCATAGATTTTTTAAATTTTTTTTATTTTTTCTGAAGCGATTGTGGTTTTTAAAGCTTTATTTTCCTGAGATTAACTTCTTTTAGTTAATGTTGGAAGCGTGAGAGCTTTGTGTTACCAATATAGTCACATGAAGACTCTTCAACTCTGCCTACAACTGTGCAACATTCTGGTTTAGTTCCTCCTCTGTAATGTTTCCGTTTGCATCTTCATAATTGAGTTTCTTGTGCCTCTTCTTGTGGTCAGGCTAAAGCTCATGCTCCTTGGCTACCTCTATCTCACTTTGAGGCACCTCTAAATAAGTGTAGTGAAGTGTTATCACTTTATTCAGCAGATTTTCCCCCCCCCATCTTCTCACTGGAAGCTTGTTTGCTGAGGCTGCCATCAATTAAAACCATTAATAGGGCTTTGGGTTTTTTCCAAGGGGAGGGGTCTCAGCCACTTCTATGGGAGGTACTATTGTTAAGGCTTGCCCAGTTTCTGACCAAAACACTTCTAAGTCCGTGTCAATATTTACAAATTCCACAGGTCAACATTTACTCTTGGTACATATTCATTAAAATACTTACTTTAATTCTATAGGATTACCCCTGTGCGTAATGTACTACGTGTCCCTTGCTTATGGAGACCTATTACAGGCTAGTCACAGCTTTGGTGGCGACTGGTGTCCTGTTGCAGTAGAAAACCACGAAAACTCTGTCACTTCTTCATCAAATAGCTTCCAGGCAACCCTTTGTGGGGCTCCGCTGACACAGGAGCGGGAGGCTGGGGAAGAGGCCGAGAGCTGGCTCTTGGTGGTCAAGAAGATTTTGGGATTGCTGCAGCAATAGGTGAAGGCAAAGGTGGGAGGCAGGTGCCAACACTGTTGGTGACTTATATACATGTTTGTTTGTTTCCTGGTAGATTCTTACCTGAAAGAGTTGAACTGTTATAAATTTGGCCTCTTTTACCCCTAATAACCACGAGGAAGACTTCCCAGGAAATTCCTTGTCCTTGCCCGCGGTCTGGCTGGCTTTAATGGTTGCTACGATGTAATGTTTGGGTGCGATTTTTGGTGCCTGATTTCACACCAAGTCAGAGCTTGAACTCAGTTGCTTAATGGCGCAAATTTACGGTACGTAGGCAGCGTCTGTTTTACCTTAGCTCATCGTGACTCAGCATGTGACCTACGATGTGCAGCCTTATCAAACTTTGCCCGTAGTAAAGCAGATAAACAAAGCGGCTTTTTTTTTTTTCTTGGTAACTGAGTGTGGTGAGATAAATCTGAGCTTTGTGAGATGATAATTTCCATGTTTTACAAAATGAAAACCTCTTCGTGGCTTTTTTTTGTTTGTTTTGTATTGTTATGCATATTTTAAATAAGCAGGTTATTATTGTCTGTGCCAGCTTGGTCACGGGGTAATTGCACGGTGTTATTCAGGAGGCAGATATGTTACAGGTATTTATTCCACTTAAAATGAGGTAATAACCCCAATTGAAAAACTGCCCCATCCCACTGGTGAAGCACCGATTACTTGACTGTGTCCAAAAGCAAAATTGGTGTTTTGGGGTGGATTTGTTTGTAGGGTGGCAGCGGGTAGTGGAGCAAATTCAGCTTCTGATACACTCTACATCTTTTGGAGGATAAAGATGTTAAATACTCTCATTTCCCTCTGTCTCCCAAGCCTGGTTAGTAGAGATGGGAGATGTGCAGATTGACCAGGTAACCTCAGAAATAAGTGAAGTGCTTTAGCTTATAACTCCATCTTGATTGCCTTCCAGTTTTACTCTGGCTGCAGTCCTTCGTAGGTGCTTATCTTGGCGACTGCGTGGCTTTGTTGCCTCTGAGGAGGGGATGAGTGCCAGCCTGGCCTAGGTGGCTCAGCTGCTAGCTCAGATTGCCTCTTCCCCTTGCGTTCAGGGGCTGACTTCTCTGTAGGTGTCTGGCCGTTTGCTTTCTTTTGGCAAATAAATACTTAACACAGTTGAGCAGAGGCTGAACAGGTGAAAAATTGTGTATGGCAGGCGTTCTGGCACAGAGAGCTTTTTTACTGGGAGTATACTCATTCTCTGACATCCACAAATGACCTTTCACTAAGGTAAATATCCCAAAGTATATAGAGAAAAAGCTTTTTATCTTTGATACTCCCTTGGATGGGATTTGATTATGTCTAGAAAATTGTGATGAGACAGTTACCAACTGCAGGAGGAAATTTTGAGGAAATAAAGAAGCTGACAGCTTGATCCTCTGCCAAAAATCCTGATATTATTATGGACTCGGTGTTGGTAAGCAGTGAAGAAATTGAAAATAATTCACTGGTGTGTCCATTCATTTTCAAGTAGCAGATAAACCAACTTTGTGATGAAGAGAATCAATTTTGAGAAATGGATAGAAGCAGTTGTTGAAGTCAGCTCTGTGGAGCAAAGAGTCTAATGTTGGTTGAATAGACCCTGACATTCCCCAAGTATCAGAAGTGCTAGAATTACTGAATGTCAAAGGGACAAGAGGGCAGAGGATTTGAAAGGCTGTTAAAAGGTGCTGTGCTCCTCCCTAAGATGAAAACAAGGATTGAGCTACTGAGAAGCAACCCTTTAATAGTGACAGCTTGAGGAAAAAAATCAAAAACCCTGGACGGGCAAAATCCCAAGCGCTTGAGTTTTGAAGGAGGTGAGGAGGGAATTAAAGGATTTTTCTCCCACAGGAGATGCAACTGTAGTATATAAAATATGGGATGTACATTGGGTTCAGCTATTAGTGTGGTGTGTATAGAGTTACTTTGCTCAAAATGGAGGTAGCAGACTAGATGGATCCTTTTAGTAAGTCTCTTATCAGTTAATTTTGGGATGAATCTTTGTTAGTGTTAATAAATGACTTGGCACAAGTCTCTTTGGAGGCATTTGGTTCAGGGGAGGATCCAGACGTCATACAGGAAAAAATAACAGACAGCTGGGAGGATCCTAGCAATGAAAGTGGTACAAAGTGTCATGATAGGTCCCATTGACACAGAGATGGAAAAGAATATGGGGGATTTTAGCAGAGATTAAAATAGAGCTGCTAACATAAAGAAGCTCTGGGGAAAGGGAAATGTTTGGTGAGATGGGCAGGAGAAATAGAGGCGAAATTGTATGAGAGTGTAGTGAAATCTCAGCTGGGACTGTGTTTGGTTTGGCCTCCTTGGGTTCAAGGAGGATGAGTGGAAATGGAAACGGATGGTTGAGAAGGTTTGCTAGGACAGGGGAGTGGAGAAATGTCACGTGAGAAGCTTATCTGCTGTGTTGGGGAAGGGTGTTACAGCTGCTGCCTGTGAATCCTGTGACTGAAGAGCATGGGAAGGGCAAAGGGAGATCTGCTGAAACAGATGGTCTGTGCTGATGCTTGAACAAGTGGAAAAAGACACAGTCACTGGAATTGAGATTCCTTCCTAACCATTGAAGGAACTGGAACAGTCTTCTGACTGGGCCCTCAGTGTGTTTGCATAAGGAGTGGTGGAGCAGTTGAAGAGGTGTTGGACTTTACTCTCGAGTACCCATCAGATCTGTGTATTTTCAGGCTGATCCAGGTTTTCTCCTGCATTTCCTAGAGTTCTTATTTTCATCTTGCCCAGTGATAGCATGATTATGAATCTGAGACACATGTGCAAACAGTTTACCCTCTCCTTTAGCCCTGAGAAACACAGTGTCAAATCACTTTCTCTTTGTTAGTGGGCAAGTGCTGAAAGCCTGGGAAGGAAATGGTTGTTATGAATTGGTGACTTTCTGTCTGTACGCCTTGGCACAGGACAGAGATTTTGTGAAAATACATGCAAGTGGTAAAGTCCAAGTTCCTGATGTGGCTACCCACCCTTAAAAACCAACCTACCATTCCCAGTATCTCTGGTATTTCCATGAGCTTTAGCTGACCATGTATGCCAGTATTCAAGTTGCAACATAGCATTTGTCTTCAAAACTATTTTCTTTGCAAACATCATGCCCAGCTGTTTGCTCTTCTCAAGCGGAGGATGTCTTGCACCCATCATGCTGCAAGTAAGAACAATTTGAAGGCTGGAAACCTATTGTGGTATTAATATTTGTCTATGCCTCTAATAAACAAATACTGCCTATAATGGGACTGCACTGAATTAATTTGTGAAAATTGTCTAGATTTAAGTAATCCTGAAGGCAAACAAAATAAACTTAAATCCCTGAGCTAACATTGAAGAATGGTGACAAAGCCTCATGTACGCTGCAACACCAAGATTCATCACTACCTTCCAAATTCAGCGCCTTGAAAATGAAGATCTAAAGTATGTGAACTGCATCCAAAACCATCTGAACCAGTAGTGAAATGAAACCTTTTGTGCTGTAAGAGAGCTCCTGTGGCTTTGGGACTTTTGAGGAGTAATGCAGGATAAGATGATCTAAGCAGACATGTTTTGGTTAGATGATGGATACCAGCTTAGTCCCACATTTTTTAAGACACATTGAGTAACTTTTTTCCCCAGCAGAAAATCTTGGTTCTCTTCTCCCTGTTGGCGAACAGCAGATTCTCTTTTCTGGTCTGATCTGTGATGAGTTGAAATACTTGCCTCGCAGGGACAGTTGTCTGCTAGGAGTAAATTTGCTGGTCTTAAATCCAAGTGACTGCACTATGGTCAAATGTGGATTTTTTCCTAGGTAGGTGCCACCTTATTTGGATTTAACTTGGTGATGATGATGCAGGGGGATGACTTGTTTACTGGATTCAAATGGGGGATGTGTGTGCAGGTCAGGTTAGCTGGTTAATTGTCAGATTTCATTAGTTCTTTGGAGCTGCTGCAGGCTAGAGAAAGATATGGGATGTCTTGATAGTGGGAAGATAATGATTCTTTCAAATCTGGTCCTTCTCACTGAGTTGAACAACTTTCTGTAAGCCTGTAAAGCAAAGCAGGATTTTTCTTTTATTTTCTTAAGGAAATGGTCGTTCATCTCCACCCCAACCAATTTTTCATCTTCCTTTCCATGAGGTATCTAATCTTTAGAAGCATTATAAACTTGAAATTGTAGTTTCTTGGGAGGTTATTAAAATACCTCAGGTTGACTGG
>WEIS01072844.1:0-27237 GCA_013389965.1 Todus mexicanus | reverse complement strand
TGGCACTCAAAATGATGTCATGCTTAAGAATGCCATCCCTCTGTAGTTCAGCTGCTTGTTTCCAATATTCAGAAAAGGAGAATTACGAGAATGCCTGTATTTATGAACTACTTAGTTTGTATAGAGATGAGTGTACTAGAAAAATAGTGAGAAAATTATTGTGCTTTCATGTATATAACTACAGGTTGGGGATCTCAAACCCTTATGCCTTTTTTTCTATACGAATATTGAGATAACCCACATCCCTCATGTAATACCTAGGTTATTCTGAGTGTATTGATTACACAAAGCAGGAAAGCTTTTATGCTTCAGGCTTATCTCATATAAGTAATGTCAGCAAAAAATAAAAAGGCTGGAAGGAAGGTAGAATTGGTGTCTTTTGGGGAGGGGAAGTGCAGCTGAGGAGAATGTAGACTTCCAGAGAGGAAAGAAGAATGGGGGTTGAGATGGAAATGGGTAGAAGCTGGAGATAAGGGATGGAGAAACAGAATCAGGAGCTAATCATGTGGCTCACAGCTGATCAGTGCCTCTGGAGTGCTACGAAACCTGTCCTGAGGCTAATCAACTAAAGCAGATTGCTGGGCCATGGAACTGTGTGGTACCCTCATTTCTGCCTCTGCTCAGAATACTGACCAGGCAAAGCATTTTTTTGTCAGGGATCACTATCAAATCAGCAGTGTCCCTCCAATGTATGTTATAAGGTCTTCATTTAGTGGAAAAATAGTATGTGACTGTATAAATAAAGACTGAATTTTATCTTGTAACATCCTGAAAGATTAGCAAGTCTCTGCTTCTTTGTTCACTGATGTTAGGCTTTCAACTAGAAAAATGAGGTAGATGTAACACACTTATGTTCTTATTCTTACTGTCTTTATATTCTGAAATTGTGGCAGAGGTGCAATTTCCATTGATGTAGATGAAAGAGTTACCTACAAATAAATGACCTTTTCAATTCTGATGTCTAATGGACGCTGTATCCATAACTGCTCCCCCCTGTTTCTTTGTACTTTTCTTATTATAAGCTTCCAAGTTAGATGTCTTTTGTAAAGCATTGTGGAAACTGGAAATGTGAGATGAATAGTATGGAGTTTTCAGTTTGGGGAAAGTCAAGATATTAAGACAAATTAAAAATACTGGATTCTAATAGCATCACTAAACAGAATATTCTGGGGTTTTGTTTTTCTTGTATTTTGCTGAGTGCTGTTGCATAGTTTATAATAAGAGGGAACATATAAGCTAACCTACTGAGTTGATTGCATTGGACACAGAACACATTCTGTTTGTTGAAAAATAAAGGATACACAAGATTTTAAAAGTGGGTGGGTTTGTGGTTTTTTGGTGGTTTTGGGGGGGTTTTTTTTGTTGTTGTTGTTTTTTGTTTGTTGTTGTTGTTTTAATTCCAGAACTATCTGTGAAGATTCACAGGTTATGAGTGTATACTACAAATACTAACTTTTGAGTTGTTGTATTAGAGTTTATGAAGGGTTAGACTTACAAAAGCATTTAACTTTCAGATTCAAGATCAAATGTTCCTAATTTCTGGAGAGATCATCAAGGAAGGTGATTCAGTTTACTTGAGGTCTTCTGTAAATGGAGCAGTGTGTAAATCCAAACTGGTCATTCTGGACAACACCATTTATCTCTTCTTTCCGGTAAAATTCCTTTCTTTATTATCACCAGTACAAAATTTCAGAGTTTTATCCATGTAAATGAACAATATAAANAAAATTTCAGAGTTTTATCCATGTAAATGAACAATATAAAATGCCAGAAAAATGTGAAAGAGAATCGTGATTTCAAGTTCTTACATTTGCCTATAATGTTTTGGTACTTGTTGGATTTAGAGTTGTCATTAGACATCAGTTGCTTATGGTCAGAGAGTGAGAAAATAATTACTTTTAGAAAAATAAAATACAGTTAGGTGAATCAGTTGTAAGTGATGGTTCAGAAGGGAGAACACAAAGTGTTAAAATGGTCGAGTAAGTTTTGTTACAGAACAGTAGCAATTACTTCAAACTGGTAACTATTTGAAAGTGCTTGTAACTGATATTTTTATGTCAGTTTATTTAATTTTTACTATTCAGTGATAAGAAAGAAATTTGTATTGGTCTGAGGTAGGGTAACTTCAGCTGCTGGGTAACTTCAGGGCAAGATACTTCAGGACATGGTTTTGTGGTCATGATAATGTTGGCTAGATGGTCGGACTTGATGATCTTAGAGGTCTTTTCCAACCTTAAAGACAAAGCTGTTTTCCTGTGATATCACAGTGGAGTCTGAGGGAGATATCGCAGGAGTTGTGGGATGTGGGGGAGAACAAGTCTTTGGGAAACTCTATGTAGCAAACCTGAGAGGAATTAAGGGATTTTGAATGACAATTGGAATTTTTTGCTGAGCTTAGCACTGAATCCATTTTGTTGTGGATTTTGAAATGCTCATATTGACAATTCTTGACAATGAAGATACCTATGGCTTTCTTACTTGTTGCAGCAACCTGCCTACTACTTGTACAAACCGCCTTTACTCATTTTCTAAAACCTTCTGTGCTCTTACAGCATTAATAGGGTAGGTATGGGCTTGAGACAATGGTCCATGTGGAGTCCCTTTGTCACAAGAGTAGTTCCTTGCTGATCCTTGGCAGCAGCAGGTGTGGCTTTTGAGGACTTAGACATTAGCAAAGTAGTAAGCCTGCCGACAGTCCTCTGGCTGCCCTGACCCCAGTAGTCTGCCACCGTGCCTGATTTGACTAAAGTTGGATCTGTTCTTTCATGTCTGCTGGTGGTGTTATTTTATGACTTTAACTCATATGACATTGATTTTATTTCTGTAGGAAGGGAGCGCTCAGATTGGCCTTCCTGTACCCAAGTACTTGTCTGCAGTGAGTTCAGTGGGAGTGCAAAGTGGTGCTATAGCACCCATGACAGGCACAGTTGAAAAGGTAATTATAATAACACAGGTAGGAAAGTAATTCTCCAGTATATGTCTAAGTTTACTCTTCCAGAAATGGTGCTTGTTTCTGTAGTGCCAGGAAGGAGTCAGGGCCAGTAGCGACTTCTCCCAACATGAAAAAGCCCTGTTTTCTCCTGAGTTTTCAGCAGCCACCCAAGGTTTTTTCAGGCTTCTAGTCTTCTTTTCCTACAGCTCTGGAAGATCTGAGTATTTAACTAATCCTACTGTTTAAATTTTTTTTTCTTCATCTTAATTACTTTCTAAGTCAAAGTTCCCTGAAGGGTTACAGCGTGTTTGATCCATTTCATCCAACCAAAAGGGTGAGATGCTAGAGATGCCTTTTTTTGTTAAACTGTGTGTTTTGCTGCTTCTGCTTCAGGTTTTGTTTCTCTTTCTTTAGCTCAACAAGTCTTATGTGTTTCTTTGTACAGTGATGAAGTTTCAACAGAAAAAAGATTTCCAGGTGAATTTAGTAGTTAAAGTATTCTGCTAGCAGTAAAAAGGCATGAAGCCTTTCAGAGGGTGAAGTACTTTGAACACGGATCTCTTTCATACCGAGTTAACCCTCTAAATCAGAGTTATTGTAGAAAAACTAGGTGGCTCCTGCAATCTTCTTTCTGCGTTTTGCTTTAAAAACAGCTTTAGGGACTGGCTCCGGGAAAAGATTCTGCACTTTCTCTCTCAAAATAGAAGTTCTTAAGCCAAAAACAGTTAGAATATACATTGTCTTTTCTAGTGTTTCTTCTGTGATGCGTGAACGGCTTCCTGGTCACCCATTAGCTGTTACTGAACCTCTTTCTATAGCTTCTGACTTCCCTCGAATGTTACCTAGAGAACTCAGATACCCAATTCAGCAATAATAAAGATATTATGAGGCTATTTTGAAAAACCACAATCACTCAGTGGATTATGCTAGCCGAGATCCAGATAATGGTTTGGTTTTTTTAATGGTACAGACATGCATGATTTTGTTCACAATTTTCTCTTGAATTGTAGGTGTTTGTAAAAGCGGGGGATAAAGTTCAGGCTGGAGACCCTCTAATGGTTATGATAGCTATGAAAATGGAGGTGAGTGACATATAAAAGGTTTTAATTACTGAGAAAATAAAAATCTGGTCAGAATTTAATCATTTCTGGTTGCATTATTGAAGTATGGTGCAGAGGGTAGCTTGCAGATGTTAGTATCACTTCACAGGCTGTAAGACAAGCACTGTGGCTGACTAGATTTTAGAGGATTATATTTGCTGTTATTAACAAATGGTTATTATGTAATATATAACCACATATGGTATTCCGCAGATGTTTTAACATTCATTTGGTTAGCTTTGTCAAGCCTCTTTCATTTTTCTAGCAGAAATCCGTCTGGGCTGTATCTCTTGCTCGCTGTTTGTGATACAAGCATACGTAATGTCTGTGGTTGCTTCATGCAGAAATGGAGCTAGTTTTGACTTTGTAAATATACCCAGGATTCTTTTTTGTTTACAAACTTTTTATTACTATTTACATAAAACTTTACCAAGAGTACGCTAAAGATTCTTTGTAGTTGTCCACATGGCATTCACTGGACTAGCATTTGGGTCATTGTATCTTGTCATACTGCTCAATCATGACTCATATTGCTCGAACTGTAGTTTTTGTAGCCTGAACTGGTTTGGTTTGGATATTAGTTGATTTTAAACTTTAGTTTGTGGTAGCAGAATTAACATTGTTGAGAAGTATCACCTTTCCCTTATCTTGCCCTTTTATAAATTACATGAAGCACAACTGTGCACTAAAAAGAAAATTACACCCAAAATTATTTGCAATTGGATGCTAAAATGTTTGTGCCTCTCTAACATACCTCAGCCTGACATTATCTGAGTTGTTTGGGGTTTTTTTCCAGTACTACTGAAATATAAAATGTAAAATTTAAAAAGTGAAGTATTATTTAAATGAATCCTTGCGTAGATATAAGTGAGGATTTTCATAGAATCACGGAATGGTTTGGGTTGGAAGGAACCTTAAAGATCTGGTTCCAGCCGCCCTGCCATGAGCAGGGACACCTTCCACTAGAGCAGGTTGCTCAAAGTCCCATCCAACCTGGCCTTGAACAGTTCCAGCAAGGGGGCATCTGCAACTTCTCTGGCCACCCTATGCCAGTGTCTCGCCACCCTCACAGCGAAGAACTCCTTCCTAACATTTAATCTAAATTTACCCTCTTTCAGTTGATAACTGTTACCCCTTGTCCTATTCCTACGCTTCCCGATAAAGGGTCCCTCCCCATCTTCCCCTTTATGTGCTGAAAGGCCACTGTAAGGTCCTCCCTGACACCTCATTGTTGAACAACCCCCACTCTCTCAGCCTGTCCTCATAGGGAAGGTGTTCCAGCCTCCTTATCATCTTTGTGACCTCCCCTGGACCTGCTCCAGCAGGCCCATCTCTTTCTTACATTAGGGATGCCAGAGCTGGATACAGTACTCCAGGTGGAGGTCTTAAGAGAGCATAGTAGAGGGGGAGAATCACCTCCCTCGACGTGCTGGCCACACTTCTCTCGATGCAGCCCAGGATGTGATTGGCTTCCTGTGCTGCGAGAGTTTTTTATCCACTAATACCGGCAAGTCATTCTCTGCAGGGCTGTTCTCAATCCACTCAGTGCCCTGCCTGTATTTGTGCTTGAGACATTTTGCCAAATATCTGTTTAGTAAAGACCCCTCCTGGCCAGCAAACAAGAATATCTTTAGTAAATCTGCAGATTCCTCTTAAGGGAACAAATCTGCTGTATGATTAACATTTTGGACTAAAACTGGTATTATTTCTGCCTGGTATTTATTATAATAACAAGTATTAGTGAGGTAAAATAACATTCAGCTGTTCATACTTCAAAATATAACATTATATAGCATTTTTGTCCCCAATAGACTTACCAAAATAACTACTGATGAGAAAATAAAACTTGAAAAAGGACTAGGATAACATTTTTAAAAGAAGGTTTAAAATAAATATACATGTGGTAGAGGAAGCAATTGTGTTTTGTTCTAACTGCACCGAAGAGTAATATTTGCATTTGCTGGGGAGAGAGGGAGAGGGAGGGAGGGAGAGAGAGGAGGGAAAAAACCCATACTCTGCTGTTTCACTGTCTATTTGTTTCTTTGCAGCATACCATTAGGGCTCCGAAGGCAGGAGTGATAAAAAAGGTCAATTTCCAAGAAGGTGCCCAGGCCAACAGACATGCTCCACTAGTGGAATTCGTGGATGAAGAGGCCGAGTCAAAATAAAATTCAAGGAAAGTGCTTTTTATTTTTTCTACTTTCTGGATTTTCTCTCAGGAGAAGATTTCTTTGTATTTTCAGCAAACTGTTTTGTATGATAGATTGGGGAATTGGTTTCCTCTGCATTTCCTGCACAGCTTGACTGTATATTATGCTGACTTTACTGAAATTTGGATATCACTATATACTGTAATCGTATATATAACTTGTGGACCTACGTGATTGTTGTTCAGTGGTTTTGTCTGCCTGTGAAAAAGTGTTAGACTGGAAGAAGATGTGGAACTCTTAAGGGGTGGGAGAGATCAGGAAGGACTGCAAGTGCCAGACAGCGAGGGTTCTTCTGCCTACTTTTGCATTCACAGCTGCCTTTTTGTCCCTAAGATCTAAGAACATTAATTTGAAGGTAATCTGAAAGGTGACAATTGCTTCACGAACTCATTTCTCTGGCAAAATTCCCATTTGTGGCTCATGTTTTTGCCTGAATGGGGAATTCAGGATTGTTCCTTAGCCCAGGATCCCTCTCAGTCATTTTTGGTGCTTCTTTTTCCCCCTCCCCATTTACCTCAATCCGTAATGAAAATTTGCATTTCAAAAATTATTTTAATATACCTTGAAATATCTGACACAAAGCATTTTTCAAATACATCCTAGCATTTGCTACACTAATCAAAGTTGGGATGTAACTGCTTTCCAAAAATATCATCTGATCTTTAAATGTGAAGTAGTAGCACAGGAAGATGATAAGCTTATTTAACACTTAAGAAGTGTGCCAAAATAAAATACGAACTTCAAAGTCCTTGTTACTTTTCCCATAGTCATGTTCTAGTATATTCCCTATTGGCTGGAATGAAGTATACCAGAGTCCTTATAAAAACGTGAACTATTCCTAAGAATAATAGACTTTTTTTATATCTGCAGTGCTGCAGAAGGGAAAATCGCTAGGTTTTTTATATGCAAAACCAGTATTTGTCAAATGCAGCGTACTGATCATTTGCCATAAATTTATTTTAATCTGTTCAAAAAGCACCTCAGAGAAACAGGAAAAGTAAAAATACATTGTAATTGTTAAAAACTTGGAAAATCTTCACATTTTAGTTAAGGTGAAGTTCTGCTTGTCATACGAGCTTTTGGTACAGTAATTTAAGATGATAGTGTATTTTATATTACAGAAAGAGCAAACACAGATGCTGCAGTGAGCCCAAACTTGTAGTTACATCTGTGTAGATGGATCCTTACACTGAAATCTCTTTTCCGAATCAATACACAACATCACGGGAAATTCTCTGATCCGATTCTGTAGCTGTGCAGCTTTGCCTGCAACGTAGACAAAAATTATAACAAAGCAATGGCTCTGGACAGTCTGTATATTAAAAGCACACATTAATACTTCGCAGTTTTCCTTGTAATCCATTGGTCACCTAACAAAAAAAAAAAATTGCACTCCCGCGATCATCTTGTAGAATATTGCCACGGTGATATTTATTTACTGCCAAATAAAAACTAAACTTAACTTTGAAGGTTTGTTGTCATTTTTCTCCATTTTGTTATTTCCTTGGTTGCTGACATTTATGCATTAGAGGTTTTTAAGCAGCTCTTTCTGTATCATCATCTGATACCTGACAGACCACAATCAGATCACATTTAGGAGGCAGTAAATCCAGGCAGTCATAGTGGGGTTTATTGCAGGTAAGTTTAGCAGTGACTTGTTTTATCTGAAAATGGAATCTACATATAGAAACATGAACTCAGTAGTGAAGAGACACTGCAGCTTAGCTTTTTTTTTTTTCCTTTCTACGTGACCTTGCTGTGTTCCTAGACCTACTTTGCTACACTGAATCTGTATATTAAAACTCACAGCGTGAGGTTTTCTGTCCACAAAATCTGCACTGCTTGCTTCATCCAGCCAGTGAAACAAGAACATGTTCCTTGGAGGCTGAAAAAATGTCGTCCTCCCTTAGCAATGAAGGGAGACAATTTTACCAATATCAATTTTCCCTCTCTTCTGAAAATGAGCTGTTAGGTTTTTTCTCTACAGGTTTCCACTGAGATTGATTTTATTTTATTTTTTAAAATAGTGATAGTTTTGTTTATTTAGGAATAAAATCTCTTTCAGAAGTCACTATCAGAATTTGCACACTTGAAATGCTTTTGTCCATGCTTTTTGCTGCATTGTGATTTAATTGAACTTAGAGATGTGCAAAGAATTACTAAAGGCAGGTTGTTCCTGTAATCCAGGATTTTCGATTACAAAATATTCAGGAACTTTCTGATTATTACAAATAAATCCTTGTGTTACAAATATGAATTGATGAGAGCCGTATGATAGTAACATCGCTGTAACTAAACTGTTGTCTGTAGAACACTTAATGATAGAGTAAGAAAAAATATTACTATAATACTGGATTTTAAACAGTTACCATTTGAGCTAAAAGGATAATCTCTGCCAGTTACTCATTACCAATGTACCTTTTCAAATAGTGTGGTAGTTCTGATACAAGTAATAGATACTATAGAAACCGAATCTGAACTGATTCTAATTGTCCTGATCTACTCTTGCTGCTGGAGGAGAGAGGGGACCAGGTCATGGGATACGTAGTTCAAGAATAAGGGCGTTAGTGTTCCAGACTGGCTTCTGTGAGGCCGGCAGGCAGTAGCACTCCCAGTGAGGTTCCTGGGCATCTTGCTGTATCAAGTACGTAACGTCCTGCTTAGTAGTGTGACTGTTACCGCACCAAAATGACAGCCCTTCATAAACTCCAGTTAGCCACCTGTGGGCATCTCGGATCTCTCTTGCGCTCTTTAGCTGCTGTCAGCTGAGTGCCTTACGCCCAGTGGGGATCTGTGGTGTGGAGCTGGAATTTGTGCTCAGTCAGTGATTAGGACACAGAGAGTGGGAAGCAGGAGAGCAGGACTGTGTCCTTATTTCAGCCACTGACTCACCGTGACTTGAGGCAAGTCACTTGGTAGTTATTTAGCTGTTTCCTCCCCTTTAATGAGGTTGGTGGTAATCAAAACACTGGAAAATCTGTGGACGCAGTGGTTTATAAATAATCCTTTTCCATGCTTGCTGGTAAAATTGTAATTTCAGCTGCAGACTATTTTTATTTGTACGATTATTTTTTTAACCTTTTATACAGTAAATATCTATACCAGTTAATTATAAAGTTTCCAGTTTGTATCAAATCCTTTGTTGTAAAGGTTGTACTACCTAGTCACCACAAAATCCTAGCTTCTGTCTTCAGGATGATTAAAAAATACTCAAGTGTTTTGGCAGGACCTTTAAACCTTAGCCAATGGTGGGGGATGGAGAGGAGTTGATCGGAGCACACTACTTTTTTATTAAAGCTGCTTGTACCTATTTTAAAGGGTAAATCAATCAGTGCACTTATCACAGGTGTATTAATTCCTGTTGGTTATTCTTCTGTTCAGTCAGATCAGGAATTATTTGACTGTTCTATCCATCCCGTTTGTAAAAAGCTCAGCAATGCTGTTTCGAACGTGTTTACTAAACAGCCAGTGGCAATGGATTAAGGTCTGAAATGACAGCTTTTCCACAAGGTATGTTCTCAACAGATACTTAAACTGCTTGTACAGATATGTTCAAAAAGATAGGGTTTTTTTACACATGAATGCTTCACAGGTAAATAGCACTTATCTGATATTTATGATACTGGGGCATAGCCTTCTGCATATGAATTCCACTTGGAAAGTAATATACACTACCAAATGTCATATTAAAAAATCAATATTGCAGAAACTAATAATTGAAACTTTGGCATTTATTTTTACATGGACCGATTGTATTGCTTGAAAGAAGAGAACCTGAGTTCTGAAAGCAATGCAATGTGTTTTGTGAGATATTTGATGTTAGCTGAAAACCTGTTGATTATACGATGAATCCACATCAAAATAAACACGGATATTCTGGTTGAATACCCCACATTTTTTGTTGTAGCAGTAATAAGCAAGTAAAATGCATGTCTAGAGTCCTGCTGGGTTTTGAAATTATAATGGTAGGTGGATTTTAGCTTTAATCTGTTTTCCGTATAAACAGTTCTGGTGCCAGAAGGTTGCTCTTGAAATGGTAATTGGTCTCTGTGAATGGCAGCCAATATACTCACTTAAAAAAGTAGGGAACACGGGAGATGTTAATGTACCACAGCCAGCCAAGCTCCTAAGAGTGTCTGGTGCAAGAGACTGCTGCTGAGAGCTGAATCCCCCTATTGCCCCTCTGAAGAGGAAAGAGCCATTGTATTCTAGTCTGTGCTGGTTTTCTCACTTATCAGCGTCCACTGGCACACCCAGAAACAGTCAGTGATACACACTGGTGTGATAACTGCAGCCAAAGACCCCCACACATGCTTGATGTCCTGTCCCAGCCACAAAAGACATAGCTCCTGCTCTTACAGAGTTGTAAAATGAGATAAAATTTGAACTAGAATANGGAGGCTGCTCCCGGGTAGGGGCAGCGGCGGGGCCTAGGAGGGGGCGCTGGGAGCCTGCGGAGGCCTCCGGGCCGCGGGTGGGTGCCTGGCCTCTACCGGAGCTTGGGGTGAGTGCTCGGGCACCTTGTACGGGACAGGGACACAGGGCAGTGCTCCGTGTGGGGAGGAGAGTGTAGGGGGGGCTGCCAGGAACCAGGGGCTGCTTGGGGTTTTCCTTGGGAGTCCAGGCGGTTGTCAGTTCGCTGGGAAACTTGGCTCTGTTGGTTCTTCTTGAGCAGGGATTATGCTGGAGAATTTCTGGGTAATTGTTTTGTGGTTTTGGTAAGGCTTTTACTCATTTAAGTTGTAAAAGAGCACCTATCTGTCTCATGTTTACTCCGTAATGCTTTTTCTCGTATAGCTGAGGATTTGCTGTGGGCTCTTGAAGCAACTGACTTTCTCCCCTCTTTGGGAGGGAAGCCGCAGTGGTTGGAACAAGATTTGCTATTTTTGTTCACCTAAAGTAAAGAAAAAATGCATTCCTTAGCTTTAAAGAAGGGGGATCCTTTTTAGTCTCTTGCACAGTGTCTGAGGCACCCGAGGGAACATGTTTATAGTCATAAGGAACTCCTTGGCCTGCTCTGTGTACAAAAGTTGTGCAGTTTTAGCTACACCTGTACAATTTCAAGCAGTACTTTTCTCTAGCAGCTGTATTGTCTTAGGAAAGATGTAGGAGGGAGCCCTAAGATCTACCGGTGTACACTTACGGGTATAAAGTTATCTTATACCCGCAGTTAATATTATTCTGGCAGACAGTGTTAAAGCATATTAAAAAACCCCAAAACACGTCACCTTTAACTGACGGAGTTATGCTAACATAAAAATTTAACCAGAATTTAAATCAGCGGCGCAGTATGTAGACCTATAATAAACATGTCACTACGTTCGTAGTATAATATTTAATTGAATTGTTTGATGTANCTATACAGATGTGCTTAATGCATGTTTTCCTTCATTTGCGTGGATGTTGATAGCAAATCACGGTCACGGAGGTTACAATTTGCCACTTAGATATCAGAATATTAATATTGGCTGAGTTGTGTAGACACGTCCCAAAAACCAGTTTGCTGTTATCACAGTGGGAGGAGTTGAGAAGGCTAAATGTGTGTGACATGTATGACAGGAGGTAAGAGTCATCTTGTTACCCTGGCTTTGTATGTCTGCATTACTCTTGCGGACTGCTTACGTTAAGGCAAAGGGCTCTGCCTCCCCATACGTCTAACTTAAATTACTCTTTTGGGTGTTAATAGAAAAATATGTGCTCTGAATTGGGCTATGATAGGGAAATAATAGCATGTCTCAGTCTCCTAGTGTCTTGAAATTGCCTGTAATTCTTTGTAGTGAGAGTGGAAAGCTGCTTGCAGTTCAAAGGTGTAGGTTTTAATCATGAAATCATAGCTGTGACGGCACTGTGGTTTATAGCTTGGGAAATTTCAAATCATTCTGTGTGCAAAGATCATACTTTGTTTACAGAAGTTCTGATCTAAGGAAAAACCCAATTATCTACCTTAATTTTTCCTGCCCTCTCATTTCTTCCTATTACTTAAAATGCCTTGATTTTGGTATATGTGTCTCAGTATTCTAAAGAGTTCCAAACAGAGCTGTTGCCTGTTAGGTGTACTGGAAAGTCTCCATTTATTCAGGCCTGCCAAGGTGTACAGTTAGATACAGGAGAAATTTTCAGACTTTCTTAGGCTCGCTGACCTGACTTTCTTTCCTTTGTCACATGAACCTGCCTTGCTTCTCCTTGGAGACACTGTCATCTGGAATCCAGCTTCTAAAAGTGTCTTGGATGGGGTGTAACAACTTGTTAACCTCGTGTAACACAGGAAGGATGAAAAACTTAATGGAAGGTGAACACCCTTCCCTGCAGCCTATTAACAACAATCTCCAGATACTGGCAGCATGCCATTTTGCAGGTTAAATTGGTCAGACCTACAGGAGGAGTGTTTACTTCCTCTGTGCTTCTTTCAATGCAGGAGACATTACGAGCGGCTGATCCAGGCATTCCAACCAATCAGTTGAGGAGTGGGGTAAGAGCCGACCAGTGGGTCTGTACCTGTGGACACTAAGGAATGTCGTGCCTTTACACTGACACTAAATCTCCTTGGGCAGGTTGGTTCATGGGACTTTGTTCACTCAGTTGAATGTGTGGTCAGTGCTCACAGGTAAAGGGCCACAGTCATAACCACTTTACGGCTGCTCTGTCAGTGTAAGATGAATTTGTGGTTTCACTTTCTAGATCATAAAGTGGCTGACATAAAGATGTGGAGGTTAGAAAGACATTTCTAGGCCAAGCTGTTCCCAGTTATTGTTATCCTTTGTAAAGCTTTGGGCCTCTTCCGCAGAAAGTGCTCTAAGGGGAAGTTCTCAGCAAGGGGATTACACTGAATGGACTCTTATTAACTTAACATGAGACTTGCTTCTCTAGCTGCTCAAGAGAGCTCAAGTCAGCATAAACCAGATCAATGCTATAGTCAGAATTATGCATTTGGCACACTTAGATTTTTAAAAAGGATCGCTGACTGGTTCTCCCAGGGTTCACAGGAGATGATAAACCAGCACTGGATCACACCACAAAACAAGGTGAGCGTGTCAGCCTTACCATAAATTAAACAAGTCATCACAGTGCTGAGGTCACAGCAATTACGCTGCATGCAGATGGCACAATGAATAGCATTTCCTTCTAGTCTGTATCGCTGAATGCCTGCGTCATGTTTACAAATAGTAGAGCTGTTTATCACTGCTCTGACTTGCTGTGCCCTCCTGGATGAAGCTGTACAGAAACTAACGAGTCACAAGCCTAATTTAGACAACTTGGAATATGTACAAATACGCTTTTTGGCAGCCTCATGGTGCCTCTTGCTTTCCAAAGCATGTATTTTTGCTCTAGAAATGGTAAGGGTGAGATTCAGACAGGACACACGTCACTGAAGTACAGATCTCCATCTGCAGATGTTCAGCCAGCCAGGAGGCACATGGTCAGGAACTGGGGCAATCCAACAGTGTCCTGAAGCATGTGCTGTGCGGGATCTGCCTGCTGGAGTGTGCCATGTATAAGGAAGATAACCTGCTCTAATCAAACTGCCTCAGGCTGAGGCACCAGATAGCCTGGCCCTGGTAGCCGAGAGCTCTGGGTAAGGTAACTTACCATAGATTCAGCAATTCAGACATAGCCATGGAAGCCCTCTGGAAATCAAGGCAGAAGAGCACTCTGCAGCTTCCCACTAACATCGGTAACACTAGACTTAAAAATTAAATGGCAGTAGGAAGCCACTCCTGTTCTTTTCTCACGTACAGTTTCACCTTCTAACTGAACTTAAGCTGAAAAAAACCCTCAACCACAAACCAGGAGCATTGATCTGCATTTCACAGGGAAGCAGGGTCCGTATGTTCTGACTCCCAGAAAAAAGTCAGTACAGCAGGAATAATTTCTGAACATTATTGAGAACAACTTCCACCAGAATGGCAGCTAATTTTGAACCTGCTAATTTGTAACCCAGGCAGAGGATGAAAATAATGAACTGAAAGTTGGACCAGTGGCGAGTTTTTCAAGGGATGCTTTTAAGTAGATATAATCTGAATGCACAAAATCCAGTCTTCTAGATGGTACCTGTGAGTCTACTGATCTAAGTAGCACCTGATTAAAACTTATGAACACTCCTGCATGTGAAGTTGCTTCTGCTCCTAAATATTTGTAACATCAAGCCTTAATTGAGTGTGAACTGAAAACTCATTTGAAAACAGAGCCATGCTGATTACAGTACCTTTTTAATTAAGACCTAAACAAGCAAAAGCTGAAACTAATTTTAGTACTTTATTTAGTTAACAAGAGCAAACTGAAAAAGACAAATACTTCAATGTTCTTTTAAGTTAAAAGAATCTCACATACAACTTGCTAGAAGAATGGGTAAAACTAAACACAAACACAGTGTGCCCCCAGACACACCCTCAAAACACCCCCAGCAGAGCCTGCACTACAGAAACCCCCCAAGATTCACAGACATTAGGGAAGGACAAGCCACTTAAAACCCCTCTGTCCTCAGGAGTCCACTGCAACCACAGTTCCTCTCAGATTATTATTATATGTGGCAATAATTCTCCAGAAGGTCTTAACTGGTGTCTTCAGCGTGCAGGAGGGCTGTCAGAGGATGTTAGAGCGATGGCAATTAGCTAACGCAATGGAACAGGTTTTCAAGTTTGGCTTTGCCTCTCCTGCTTTGGTTCACATGGGCCAGGCTGGTGTGCAGTGTTCAGGGCTGTTTACACTGGCCATTTTGCACCACTCCTGGTTTCAGAAACACTTTTCAGTAGCATTCATTCAAGGTGTTCAGGCAACTAGTGTCTCCCGGAATAGCTGAATTCGCACATTTCCATACACTTAGCATTAAGACAACTCTTAAACCCTCTTTCAGAACACCAGCACAACTGGAGGTTTCACAGGCTTGGTTCTCCTCTCCACATACTAATTTAACTCCTCACACTCCATCCAGGCTTAAATCTGATTTTCAGCAAAATGAGAAGCAATTCAGACCTCTTCTATAAAACCATATATAAACCCTGGACATCCATCATGAATGGCTTTCTTAAGTCTTCATTTCTTTGCGGTGTGTGCAATCACTTACTCATGTAACACAGATACAGCAGCTTTGAAAGCTGCTAGCTCAGCAGGAGATGAAAGAACAAGAATCGGCCCTCAAACCCTTGTCCTTCACAAGTAGCAGTTTGCCAGTGGGAGGTTTCACCAGCACACGTTCTGCTTTCCCAAACCCCCTCAGCTGCCAGAAATCTGCAGTAGGTAGACTAAGCTTTCCTGGGGAATAAAAAACAACTGTCTGGGATCCTGGTACAAACTGTGACTTAACCCTTACAGCCTCTTTCGCTCGTACATCGATAGTACTGCAGGAAAAGCTGCATCTGCCGAGAAGCAGGAGCTCCCGTACGAGACACCCCCCGCCCCAGGGCTCCGAGCCTGCTCGGCAAGCGTCCTCTGCCTCGGCTGTGAATCCATCCTCTGCCACTGGGTCCTCACAAACCTCTCTGACCGCGGAGATTTAAGAACTAAGACCATGAAGAGTTTTCCCGATAGAAAGGCGGGCGCGGGGTGGGTGCGCAGGAGCCGGGCAGCCCCTCTCGCCCCAGCAGCCCAGCTCCGGTAACACCCCGAGGGGAGCTGAGGGGTTTTTCCGTCGTCTCCCTTCTCCTCCCCGGGCTGAGCCTCCCCCACCCCAGCCCCGGTGCTGCGCCCCCGACCTCAGATGCGCGCAAAAACCAACCGCGCCGCGGGCACCGGCCGCTGCCCGCCGNTAGGGGCAGCGGCGGGGCCTAGGAGGGGGCGCTGGGAGCCTGCGGAGGCCTCCGGGCCGCGGGTGGGTGCCTGGCCTCTACCGGAGCTTGGGGTGAGTGCTCGGGCACCTTGTACGGGACAGGGACACAGGGCAGTGCTCCGTGTGGGGAGGAGAGTGTAGGGGGGGCTGCCAGGAACCAGGGGCTGCTTGGGGTTTTCCTTGGGAGTCCAGGCGGTTGTCAGTTCGCTGGGAAACTTGGCTCTGTTGGTTCTTCTTGAGCAGGGATTATGCTGGAGAATTTCTGGGTAATTGTTTTGTGGTTTTGGTAAGGCTTTTACTCATTTAAGTTGTAAAAGAGCACCTATCTGTCTCATGTTTACTCCGTAATGCTTTTTCTCGTATAGCTGAGGATTTGCTGTGGGCTCTTGAAGCAACTGACTTTCTCCCCTCTTTGGGAGGGAAGCCACAGTGGTTGGAACAAGATTTGCTATTTTTGTTCACCTAAAGTAAAGAAAAAATGCATTCCTTAGCTTTAAAGAAGGGGGATCCTTTTTAGTCTCTTGCACAGTGTCTGAGGCACCCGAGGGAACATGTTTATAGTCATAAGGAACTCCTTGGCCTGCTCTGTGTACAAAAGTTGTGCAGTTTTAGCTACACCTGTACAATTTCAAGCAGTACTTTTCTCTAGCAGCTGTATTGTCTTAGGAAAGATGTAGGAGGGAGCCCTAAGATCTACCGGTGTACACTTACGGGTATAAAGTTATCTTATACCCGCAGTTAATATTATTCTGGCAGACAGTGTTAAAGCATATTAAAAAACCCCAAAACACGTCACCTTTAACTGACGGAGTTATGCTAACATAAAAATTTAACCAGAATTTAAATCAGCGGCGCAGTATGTAGACCTATAATAAACATGTCACTACGTTCGTAGTATAATATTTAATTGAATTGTTTGATGTAGCTCTTCACTTGATTATTTTTCGTTTGTTTGTTTTATGGGAGCTTAAAACTAAAGCCTGGGTAAAGTTCAGACTGTCGAGGTGTCTTGCTGTAATTCTGTAGTTCAGGGACTGTCTCAAATAGCACTTAGGCAGTAATGTTACACGACTTTTTATGGACTTTTTTCCGTGAAGATCACCTGGAGCTGTCTCACAGTATATCCAGTGTAGGTATGCAAAATAAATACACAGCTGATGTCTTGTACAAACCTGTATTATTGGCTGGCTATGTGGTTAGAAGTTTAAATTAAACAATAGTGTAGTAAGCGGCAGTATAACAGAAATCGTGAGATGTGTTGTTCTGAGGATGGCTTTTTGTGCTAGTTGCTTAAATCGTCATGGAAATGCTTTAGCGGAGGACTGGCAGATATATTTTGTGGAGCAGCGCTGTACTGATAGATCGGTGTTTATCAGTTTGGAGGCAGTGTCTGAACGCTCTCGTCATGGCCCCGAGCATGGTTGTTAGGTCCTGTGCAAACGGCTGTTCTCCAGGTTGTGCTTGTTCACTCCAGCACCCAGGTGAAAGGATGACATAGGCACTGAAGTGGGACTAAATGACAGGCTGCAGCTTTTAGAAGTAGTAAATACAGGTATGAATTGTTCCTCAGGCCCAGGCATAGGATTCTGTACCTGCACTTGCGGTATGTCAGAATCCTCTATTTAGTTAGGGGAAGGACTAACTAAAGGGAGACTTCTTCACAGAGATCTGAAGATGCCCATCCAGAAACAAGAGATTCAACGTCCCAATTTTTACGCCCATATGCACTGCTGCTCTGGCTAGTCCTTCCAGTGGCTTTGGAAGGTTCCTGGGGCTGGGTTGCTTGTCCACCACAGCAGATGCTACGATAGGCTCCTGCCCCCTGGGTCCTGGCTCCTACTTGCCCGTGCAGCACTGCCAATTAGAGCACTTCTGGCTCTGGCTTAGTCTCACCAGAGTTTGTATGGCCAGTGCTTTCAGGACAAAGGTTTCCTGGCTTTGAACTGTCTTTGTCCAGTATCTGGAAGGGAGGTCGTTACAGCAACCTAGTGGGCTCACTCTGGCTGTTTAGATAATTCAAAAAGTGTTTTCTGTCCAGAGCTCAGGTGCAACCACCCTTGGGTTGCTGATCACAGTCTGCCTCTCTTACCCACGTTTTCAGTTGAGCTGAGCAGCATCTGTAGAAGTGGGCTCCTTTACCTTATCTGTTGGTGTGCTATTGCTTCATCTCATCACGAGGACAAGTTGCGTGCCTGCAAATCAACACAGAAAGGCAAGCTGGTGCATTGCGCTCTAAGCCATCTTCTCTGAGGAGAAGAGTTACTCCCTGTACTGTTCTGAATGGTTTAGTGAATTTAGGACTGTGTGTGATACTCAAGGCAAGTGTGTGAGTATCCGGATTTGTATCCTGAGCCAAATGCAGACTGTATCTCTATTTACTTTATTACTCTGCCCAATTTGTGTTCTCTAAAGAATCTTTCTCTGATGGTAAATTCTTAATTTCTTACTGCCAACCTCAGGTGACAGGAAGTTGTAAAAAATTTAGTATTCCAAGAATTTCATGTCTGACGCCGTCTCCTGTAATGTTACTGTGCTTCATGACATTGTTATGTAGTATTTCACTCAGCAAGCTCTTCTCCAAGGCTCTTTGCTATGGTGCGTGCTCACGTCTGTAGCATTTGTTGATATTAAATGGTTTTGGGTTTGGTTCTCCTGTAGTAAAACTTACAGATTCTTGGCATTACACTGAGGACGGAGTAGTCTGAGTGCTAGGCAAGATGGTGCATGATCTTTCCTCTCCCAGCTCACCAGAGAACTCTTTGAACTTACACTGTAAAATCACTTTTAACTAGAGCCATGAAAAAAATTACTCAGGAATATGAACTACTCGGAGAACAAGGTGTGAAATTTATTATGTAGCTCTTGATATTTTACTCATGTTTTATGGTGCCAATGCAAATAAAAAGTATGAATGCACCTTCCTAATGGCTGATGAGAGCTTCTGCCCTAGACCAGAGTTAAGAATGTTACGCAGCTGACAGTTTTATTTTGTCCTTTTGAAATCGAAACAGTCACGATTTTTGGTGTTTCTTCCTTCACTTTTCAGGGTAACATGAATTACCTTAAAAAACTACTGCAACTACTGCACTCTTCTGGGTAACTATACGTTGATCTTCTACGAAAGACGTTCTGTCCATATGCAAGTGCTAAAATGATTTTGTCCACTGAGAGAACATTAGAGACTGTAAAAAGCAACTTTGATTTTATGTTGCTTGTGATTTTTTTCCCCTTGGATTTTATATGTCAACAGACCTTGTAAGCTTTTGGGTTTTGTTCTGTTCCCCTACAGACAACTGTATTTCACATCAGCTTGAAACAGAAGCTTAAAAGTGTCCTGATGATCTTCCTGTGTGTAGCCTCTTTTCAAGAAACTGCTGTAGAAAATAAAATGTAGTTGAAGGGTAAGATGTAATTGAAGAAACGATGGCAATTTGCTTTAACTGGTTCTGTCTTTAACTTGGATTTTATAGGTTTTTTGGTAATATACGTGTATGCCGTCACTGTTGATGGATTAAAATGTAATTCCTTGTATTCACAGACTTCTGTTATTGAGATTAACATTTGTTTTCTTATCAAACAAAAAAACCCCCCACTTGTGATTTTGCCTTTTAAGCTTTAGCTGTATATTTTTTTGAATACAAACAGTAAACCAGATTATTTGTAGGGGTCTTGTACATTCCTTTAACAGATACAGCCCAACGTGGACTAATTCAGACACCGTAAGGGAGCAATATTGTCTTGATTGGTAGTGTCTCATAAAGCCGCGACAGAACTGGCGGTGGTGATCTGTAAGGTTACTGCATGCGCAAGCCCATTCTGAAGTTACTCTCTTTGCACTGAGGTCGCTGGGGTCCTTTGAAAGTGCAAGGATGCTTCCTGCAGCCACATCTCTAGCAAGAGTTTATATGCAGTTCATATAAAAGCTGAGGCTTTGTGGAGATTGGTACTGCTTTAGAAGAGGCTTTTACCTGTCACATGCCTGCTTTTCTTTGAGTCCCGGCAGAAACAAAAGCACAGATGTCACATCGTTCAAATTCCTTTAGCTAGCAGCGAAACTAGCTGGAGTCAGATCATCTGTAAGCAGTGACTGGGAAGGGAAAGGTGAAAAGTAGTTACTCATTACTCTGCAATGTGACTGGAAAAGAAAGTGTAAGTAGTTCATGGGGGGCCGTAAGAAATTTTGGGCAGTGATACTTCAAACTGATTGTGCAGCCCTTGTCTAGCTGGTGGCCACGAATAACCTTTGAGCAAGGTCCAAGAACAGGCTTTTGGTAGGAACCCTCTGCTCTCCAGTCCAGGCAGTGAGGGAGAAATGTTGTTACTGTTTCTCATGGACATCATCCAGGAGAGTGGAGCCCTCATATGGCTGTTGACTATCCAGAAAATGCTGATGACCAGCGTGCAGAGCTGATCTTTGAATCTGAGATGACTAAAAATTGAGTGGGGATGGTAAGGAAAACCAATCATGTAGTCAGAGTTGGCAGATCAGTTCTAGCACTTCTTTTTTTCTCTAGACTGGGAAAGTTTACTGCCCTAGACAGGAAGAATTTCAGTCTGAGGCCAGAAAAAGAAAATACTTGGGGGGGGGGGACCCCCCCCCAAGTATGTAAGTTATTTTTATTTTTAATCTTCACCAAAATTACCTGATCAAGGAGGAGTTACTGAATTAGAGCTATCAAAGGTGGTACTTCATGGGGAGAGGCAAATTCTCATTTAAACATCAATTTTATAGCATCAGATGTTCATTAGAATTATGTCATCATTGTAGTTTTAGGAATCTACCTAATGTAGCTGTTCATTTGGAGAAGTTGTTCAGTGTTTTAAAAGTAAGTTCACCTTCTGTCTCTCACAACATCCTCATGATGAAAGGTAGCTTGGATTCTGCACACACTTGATCAAAGGCTTGTGGATCTGAATTTTTCCTTTACCCCAGGGGGTAAGTCTTACTAGAAGATTTGTTACATTTGTTTTCCACTGGTTTTCACTTGTATATTTTAGCAATACAGATACCTGTTAAATACAAACCCATCTTCCTTTTTAACTAGCGTATAAGTTGAGATATTTTAAGTGGATTGCATTGCATTACAGTACATAAAAGTGCAGTGTAAGGTATTTGTTGCCTGATGAGTGCAGGATTAAAGGTTATAGGGTGCTCTGGCTTCTGTATTGCACACTTAAAACAATAATAGATTGTTAGAGCTTGGCTTCTAGAAATAGCCCTTGAAAGTGCAGAAGGCTTGGAACCTGTTCCTGCTTGAAGTGTGGGGTTTTAATGTGATGAAAGAAGAGCTATAATGGGATAATAAAAACTCAGCAGTAATTTCATCTCTTGCTGTCCTGTAGTAAGCCTTCAAAGAGTTCGCTGGTCACTTAGGATGTGGAGTGTCTCATCCATGTTGGCAAGCTTCTGCGGAAACATTCATTGCATATAAAGAAAGGGCTTTGGCACTTCTTCACTAAAAATAAACTTGTATTTGACCAGTAAAAATATATTTATTCCAGAAAAAGATAATGGCTGAACAGTGTCATTTATTGCATCTTGATATATTACCAAATGCTGAACTGATTGGTGTCGTGAGCTGCTTGAGTCTGGGCAAATACGACAAACACCAAACAAAAATAATTATTAGAGGAACCAGCTTTATCCAAAAAAAAAGAGAGGAAAAACAAAAAAGAAGCGAAGCCCTATGGTGCAGCTGGGTCTGTGGTGGTGCAGCAGTGTGGCTGTGGGGAACCGATAGGAGGAAGCTGGTAATTGATACAGAAAATTAGCCTTGAGGTTGTTTCATCTTCATTTGCGATTTCATTCAATGGTTTGTTTTAATATAGCTGAATTTACAATATATTTTTACAAACTACAGCTAAAACTCCATTAGTCATTTCTGGAAGTCATTCCACACGGCTTTGTCAGCGTAAGTGATTTTTTGCGGGGGTTTAAGCTCAATATTGTAAGGTGCTGGATGTCTGCTGTGAAACTCGAAGCGTCTACAAGTTGCCAGCAGTGGGGCTTTGCAGGACCTGCTCTGATGCCTTGACCTTCACTTGGAACCAATGCTGGAAGTCTGAGTCTCAGAAAGGTCCAATGTGAGAAACTTACTCAAAGCCCGAAATAAAACAGCAACACATTGTAACTTCAGAAGTAGTACAGCCTCACTGTTAGCACAGCGTTTAATTCTGCAGTGTGTGCTAAAACTTTAGCTTCGGCTGAGGGTTGTAGGTAGAGGCTTGTTTTGGTTAGGGGGGATTTTTTAAATCTTTTTTAAAAGGGATCTTAAATTAAAGGGTATTGCTGTGTTCAGTATATTCCGTGGGTATCTCTTCAAGCCAAAGGTGATGCTCTTGTATTTTTTTTTTTTTAAAGGTGTAGCTCTGAAGCTGTTAACTTAAAAACTCCTACAAATAACAGAGTTCACAGTCACTGTCATCAAGCAGCAGAAAACTGACTTTGACTTTGAGGGCAGATGAATTTGTATTCTGAAGCATTAGTTCTTCTTAATAATGATAATGTGATTGGACAACAATTATCCTTTGTAATGAAGAGCTTAAGCTCGTACTGCTCGTGAGCCATTTGTTCCTTGGCTGAGGATAGTTTATCACGTCTAGAGACTTTTTTGACCTTTTTTCCTCTCCCTGAGAAGGAACCATGCACTTGGAAATTACAATAATGAGCAGAACGTACAAATTTGGGTTAGAATGCAAGGTAAACTACAAATGAGATATTTGTACCACGTAAGAAATCCAGTCCTGACTTAGTAGTCAGAACTTTTATGTACTGAATTTTAAAGTTTGGAGTCTTTTTGCTTTAAATATATCAAGTGAACTTTAGAACTGAATTTGGATTTGGTCAAGAGCCGTACGGTTGCTTTCTCCTGATCAGCAATTAGTTTTGTGTAACTAATACCCTTGAAATACTGAGTGCACTTCTTATCAAAAATATCAGCGGGAATCCCTCTGTGCTGATAAATGACTGGCAGCAAGATCTCCATTCAGTTTTTGTGCCAAGGCCGAGAGGGATGTCTCTTGGTCTGGGTAGGAGGCCTGAAATTCCAGAGCTCTCACCTTGGCTACTCACTCCCCTGCCTGCCTCCGGCAACATTTCTTACCTTTTTTTTTCTCTCTTCTGAGCTTCAGTTGCTGCACCTGTGAAATGGAGACAATGCCTCCTCACAGGAATGTTTGGCAAATTATGTAGGTGGAGTTGAGCTCCTTCAAAGTGAAAATTCTCACACGCTCACAAAAAAAGTGTTTTAAGCTATTTCAGAGTGTGGCCCCTTGCTGCCATGAGGGGGTGCATCAAGAGATCCAGTCTTGTCCCTCACCCTGCACTCGCTGCTGTGTCTGTTGATTTGATCAGCTGGGGCTGGTTGGCTGCCAACCTCTCGTTCAGTGCTGGTAGGCTACTCAACGGCCTGTCCTGATGCATCTGTTCGGGCAATTAATCTATCCAATATTTTGATAGCCATGGGCTCTATTTAGGCATCTCAATTGCCCTTTTTTGGTAGGTGTAGCATTCTATAAGAGGAGAATGTTTGTTTTCTTCTCAAAAACCGAAAATTGGTTCAAATGGAAGGGTGTCCCAGCTTACAGCTGTATATGAATTTGCTGTGCCCTTCATCTCTCTCTCCAAATATGCCAATTTATATATATACTGACATTTTATTATAAGATTATCCATTTTTTTATTTCCATGATTACTTTGCCAATATGATTCTAGCAATGATTTTTGTGATGATTTATCTTGGTTTTGTTAAAATATAAAGTACCTAGAATGAAGGTAAGTTTAAATTAAAAATAAAAATGCAGAAGATAAGTGTTCGTTTGAGTGTCTAACTGCCCGAACAGTTAGAAGAAGATGAATTGCTTGGGGGAATTATAAAAAGTCTGTTAATTTAATATTTTTTTTGTCCAGTAAAACATTATTAGTTACAGCATTGTCTGTTTTCACTAGAACAAGTTGAAATCATCACAGAAGGATAAAGTACGTCAGTTCATGGTCTTCACACAATCTAGTGAAAAGACGGCGGTGAGTTGTCTATCTCAAAATGACTGGAAGTTAGACGTTGCAACAGACAACTTTTTCCAAAATCCTGAACTTTATATACGAGAGAGCGTTAAAGGATCATTGGACAGAAAGAAGCTAGAACAACTATATAACAGATACAAAGGTGAGTACCCCAAATTTCAAGGCTTATTTCCTCATCGTGTGTGTGTATTCTTAATGTCAGTGTCTCATTGCAGCAGTGCTCCTGTGCTTGAAAATCTTAATTATTGAGTCTTTCAGGTCCGTTTTTCTATTAATGATAATGTAAGTTAGAAGGGGAATATTTGTAGACTTCTGCTTCACGAGGATTACATATGGCTGCTTTATGTGCTCTAAATATATGCACATTTACAGAAGATTGAGGTCTGGAACTTTAATTGTGTGTACAGTGAGTAATGGTAATGGTTAACGTGGATTTGGGGTGATTGTTTTGGGGAAAGCACACCACTCAGGACTCGCTCCTGACAAAGTGAAAGGTTGCATTCCAAGGATGGATTCTACCTTAATTTTTATTGACCTTGTGCTTATTATCAGACAGCTGCAAACAGAAAAGAAAACAAAGTCTAATTATCTGTTATATAGCTGGTGTTCAACTCATGATACCCTACCACAACTAATTAAGTGGATTCAGTACAGTAGAACAAATTCTGTGTTTTAGTACTTCGTTAAAAAAAAAATATCTAAAAATAAGTGCTTTGTTTTCTGTCAGTTTTCATATGCGTGCATAATCCAGATACCATTTTCCTGAAGTCTTTGTTGGCTTACGTTAGTAGATCTTTGTTAGTGCACTTGAAATGTGAGTATCTCACTTAGAATCATAGAATAATTAAGGCTGGAAAAGACCTCTTAGATCATCGAGTCCAGCCTATGACCTACCACCGCCACTCAGCTAAACCCTGCCACTAAGTGTGGCATCCAGTCTTTTCTTAAACACCTCCAGGGCCAGTGACTCCACCACCTCCCTGGGCAGCCCATTCCAATGTTTTATCCTCCTTTCTGTGAGGAAGTGCTTCCGAATATCCAAACTAAACCTCCCCTGGGGCAGCTTCAGGCTGTGCCCTCTCGTCCTGTCACAAATTGCCTGAGAGAAGAGCCCATCTCCCTCCTGTCTACAACTTCCCTTCAGACCAGATGCTGATTCCTCCTCCATGGAAAGAGGAGTGTGCCTGGCTGACTTGAAATTGGTAATGGGGCAAAATAACTTTCCTCTTGGTGGTTACTGTGTCCAATCTCATGCATGCTGGCAACGCCAGGAAATGCATAAAACTAATGTCGAGTTAGTAGTTTATGGGCACATTTGATGGTTGCATCGGTGCAACTCACAAGTGGACACAGCAGAAGTATTTATAATGGTACACAGATCGGTGATCTTACCAGAGATACCAATAATTAAGTGTACTGGTGGGAAAGGACCACTGTTCTCTGGATGGAATGAGTCAGAATATCATGCGTATTACTAGGCAGAAAACAAATATTTGTGGTGCTTTTGTCACTTAATGAAAATAGCATAAGCTTCATTGTATTGGGAGGCTTTATTGTAGTAACTGCCTCGATTGTTAAAGCTTAACCATTGAAAATACTAATTTCTTTTTGTTTTTAAAATCCTCACGTATAAGGGCAGATCCCCAAAAAGGTTTTTTGAAATGTTTGCTTATCTTACATTAACTTGTTGAAGAAACTAGCTTTTTCAAAAATCTGTTTTTCCTGATACCTACTTTTGTATCCCAAAGATCCGCAAGACGAAAATAAAATTGGTATAGATGGTATACAGCAGTTTTGTGATGATCTAGCTCTTGACCCAGCCAGCATTACTGTACTCATCATCGCGTGGAAATTCCGAGCGGCAACGCAGTGTGAATTTTCAAAGCTGGAGTTCATGGATGGGATGACTGAGCTAGGGTAAGTGTGCAGTAAGAATGTAATCCAGTGTCAGGAGCTGGAATGTATGGCCTATTTTGAGGAATTCACAATCACGTTGTCCTTTCAGACTTCGCAGACTTTTTGGAGTCTAACATCACTTGGCTGCCTCTGTAAAAATGTGTCTGCTGTTAGTGTGCTAGATGCTTAGTGACCAAAAAAAAAGGGAGGCAACTTTGAGCGCTGCTTGTTTTCATTGTGTGAGCGTTTCAGTTAGTTGCTGTCAAGCTGCTTGGGTAGGTAAAACAAAGATGTCAGTCTGCAGTCCAGCATGCCTGGGGTTTCTCTGCCTTATGAGCATGTCAGAGTCATCATCATCACATTTTTCTGAAAATCTTGTGGATTATCGAATCTGATGTATGAGCGAGTATGTGCGAATGGCAATGTGAAGAAATAGCCACAAAGAAATGAAATTGTTTAGGTGCAGACTAATTAAAGGCTTCCGGAATTTTTGTTTTGATAATCGTCATATTGTGGTCCACTAAAACATTACAAATTTGTGTTTAATTTCGAATGCGTATTTTATGGCGAAATGAGTACTGCACAAATAAACATACTCTTCAAAATGCAGATGTGACAGCATAGAAAAACTGAAGGCCCAGATTCCTAAAATGGAACAAGAATTAAAAGAGCCAGGAAGATTTAAGGATTTTTATCAGTTTACTTTCAACTTTGCAAAGAACCCGGGACAGAAAGGTTTAGGTATGTATTCTTAATCATAATAATTTGTTTGTAAATATGGGAAGTGTCTGATTAAAGGAGTAAGTGAAGGTGCTACTGTGATCCATTGAGTCTGAAAGATAACCACCCTTGGGATAAAACACGTCTCTGATGTGAGAGAGATCAATTTAAGTGTTCAGATTATTAGAAAATATCTGCATCGTTAATACAGACTACAACATTCTGTGAGAGAAGGTTTGTTCTTTTGCTGGACACAATCTCAGTAAGCACAGTGGATTATGGACTTACATTAAAGACACAATTATACCACTTAGAATTTTCAGCGCTGAACAGATTAATTGGATTTTCACTTTCTGGATCAATTTAAACTGTAAAACTGATTTCCATGTAAGTGCACTTGGACAGTCTCTTGTAAAGCCAGAAATACTTCCAAACATCTTGACAAAATAGAGTTGGAATGTTAAAAATAAATGTCTATATCCTGGGCTCGGTGCCTGTTGTTGTTTTGCCGTTGGTCCTAGGTGCCTAGCTACAGCCCTTCTTTTTTTCCTCAGCTCACTGAATGTTTCTCTTTTTTTATTTCATTATTTCAG
>WEIS01072842.1:51347-69708 GCA_013389965.1 Todus mexicanus | reverse complement strand
GGGGGGGAGGGCGAGGGTGGCAGCAGTGGTCTGCTTTTTCCTCCTCTAGAGGTGGGGTGGGAAATCATTTTCTCATCTGGGTTGATAGGTCATCCCTAAGGGCAGTGTGGAGCTATGTATTTGGAAGACTTCAACACTGCGTGCCTTGGGATAAAGTCGCTGCATTTGCACCCGTTAACAACCACAGCTCTATTTGGCCCACTTCCAACAAAAATTTGTGAAGGTTTTCAGTCTAGCATTCCCCCGCGCGGTGGCTGGAGTTCCTGAGCGGCTGAATGGTGGCAATATGTTTTCTCAGCAGCGCACGAACTAACAATACGCAGCGAGCGTTGCCGCTGCCAAAGGAGGCAGCACGGTCTTTTGTTCGCAGAACTTGCGTGAAGAGATCTCTGGCTGGTCTTTATGCTGCAGGACCAGGCATCGACTGATACCAGGAGCCAAGTGTTTCAGATCACGCATGACTGCCCGTGATTACATTTTAGTGCGTCTAAACTTCAGGCAGAAGACAAAAGCAAGGTGAACATAATGTGTGGTGTCACCCGTAACCTCTAAGTCAAGGGTGGAGATACTGTTTCTTGTTAAGGGCCAGTGGACCTTTAATTTATCTTGGCAGGCTGTCTTAATACCCACCTTAGCGTTGCCCAATAATAATGCAGAAATAAAATCCTGTGATGGCAGGCAGCCTGTAGCGCTGCCAGAGCTTCTGTCAGGCCTCAGTGCACCTGCACCAGCTTATCAGTGTGTGCCTGTGCTTTCTGTCCAGGGCTGGAGGTGTCAATGGATGCTCAGAGCAGGTCCCGAAGCCTCTCTGCCAGAAGACTTGCTCAGAAGTTCAGAACCAATAATGAAGTCTATGCCTCTCTCACGCCGCAGTTCTTTCCAGCTCCGGCAGAGGCAGGGTCAAGCCCCGGGGGATCGTTAGCATTCTGGTAGCTTTTCATCCATGCCAAACATAGGAGAGGGACAGTTTTCCTAAACAGAGCAGTGGTGGAAGTAGAGATTCAGTTCTGCCAGCCTTGCAGAGCGTGCCTGAGAGCAGCACAACTAATACAGGAGCAACGGGGGTGACAGCCAGCAGGGTGACTCCTCTTACCTAATGCTTTTTTCCTTCTGCTTGCATAGCTTTTGGCAGAATAAAATGTATCGCTGGCGTAAGGTAGAATCTAGATGTGGCAAATAATACTAATGCAACTAAATAACTTTCAACTGTTAAAGACCAAACCACAACCTTGATTTGCATATAGCTAACTCAGTAGCTTCTAAACTTTCTAAACAGGATTAATTTAGAGCATTTTGTCCATAGCAGCAGCATCATATGCTGATTCTGGCACTAGCAGACTGGCTGTCAGGGGTTCACTCACATGTTTGTTCCTGCTGTGGGTTTTTCTATCTGAAAATACAAGGAAATAGGTTACTGGATTGAATTTAGTTTTTATTTAATGGCATCTCTTCAGGCCTGCAAAAAGTTGTTACTGCCGTAAGTTAAGGTTTTGAGCGGAGGGTGTTGAATTAACTGCAAAAGTTACCAGAGTACCTAAAGCATAACTACCTATGGACTACCTCGCTTCTAATCAGCAGGACTAAGTAATGTCTCCCCTCTGTAGATCTGGGATATATTATCAGTTGTGTCAGTGATAAAATGCGTAATCACTGAATACGTTTTGTCACAGTTGGATGAAAATCACTAAGAGCGTTCCGCTGGGATTTCAGACACAGATGTCAGCAAAGATATTTGGCTCAACTACAAATTAGAGGTTAGTTTCATTTGTGTGGGTTATGAAGAAAACCACAAGTTTGAAGTAGACTTACTAATGCAGAATGGGATCTGTCTGTTTATGAGCAGATAATAGAATAAGTGTTTGTCCTGAAGCTATATGAAAGCTCCCTTTTTGAAGCCTGTTAGGCCCAAATGCAACTGACCAGGTTTATAACTTGACCCAACCGTCTTTTTCAAGAATATTACTCTTCCTTGCCTCACCTGCTGAGACCAGCTGTAACAATGCTACAAAAACTTCTAATAATGGAGGGGGCAGCAATAATCTGTAGGCTGCTTAGTTTAGGTCTCCTTCACAAAAGGAGCGCTGCCATTGTATGAGTGAGACAAGTATTCCAGGAAAAGAGTGTATTTAATCATTACAGTTTCTATTTTCTTCTCGTATATAATTTGACAACCCTTATTTTCGGGGGAGCGATACTATAATTGTAATTTGGTAAACACAGGGTTCTGCTCTCAAGGGCAGTGTTTACTGGGATACCAGTGGTGCTGTATCATTATCAATGTTACAGTGGAAACAGAATGTGGCTTCTCAGATGGGGTTTGTGGTGTGCAGTAGCCAGATGTAGGTGCACGCTGCATATCTATGCCTGACTAGTTTTCCAGTGGGAGAACAGATGCAAATTTTAATGGCATTGTCAGTATTGTCCTTCAGCTTATCTGAGCTGACTCCAGAAGCTTATCAAAGAAAAGTTCTGCACTTACACATCTGAAAAAAAAAAAAGAAAGGCAGTTCTACTAGTGCATGTAATCAAGACAGCAGCGCTGTGGCAGCAACTGTCTTTGTTGCAAATTTAGGTCTTGCTGAAAGTCAGGTTTCCGAAAAAGCAGATGTTGGGGTTGAGAGTTTCCTTATTACAGAAGCTAAGTTTGTGCGAACTGTTTTGGGGTAGAGCAGGGAATAAATAAGGTTCAGTCACTTGTATTCTGCATATCCTGGAAAATAGTTTGGAGTCTCAACTCCTGTGAGGACAACGATGTGAAATGCCTGTATTCTGTTCTTGTTACACCTGGATTTCTCTACCGCTCTTGTCACTTAATGAGTGTTGTAACCATTTTTTTATTTCCGACTGCATTTTCAGGCTTGCTTTTACATTCCTTGCATTTGGTTTTCATTTTGATGGCTGTAACCGTTAAAGAATATCACTCATCAGCTTTCAATTAAATACCTGAATGTGAAAAATAGCATCATTAATACAAAGTGAAACGATGCTTTACTTGATATGGGAGAGCCTGCTTTAAAAGACAGTTTATCAGGAGGCTTTTGGATGATGTAGAAATAGCTGGGGAGGGAAAGCTTGCTGCTGAAGGGAGTTGTTCAGCTTTGTTCTGCAAAGCTGTAGGTTTATGCAAACTAAAACATGGGAAAACATTCTGAGAAGAAACTAAGCTCTTCACCACATTTGAAGGCAAACCTTGCAGCAAGTGTTATTTCTGCAATTGTTGTTCCTAACATTTTTGTGCATTGCATGATGTCTATACCTGGCAGGAGTTAATCCCTGTGCTGCTTCCTTCTACCTCACCTGTTCGAAAGGAGAAGACTCTCCTTGGAGTTTCCTTTGGGGAATATTGTTTTCTCCGCCAGCAGACCTGACTTCTGTCTTTGCCATTGCCAGCATGATATCTTATTCCAGAATGAAGCTATTTGGGCTTATCTTTGCTCTACAGCTTGGGAAAACAGAGGCATAGCTGGTCATACGCATCTGCGCCCAGTACTAAAAGCAGTTGGGTGCCTTACATCATCTCATGTTGATTGTTTAGTGAGTCACTTTTTGGGCAGAGAACTAGAGAGCACTGGAAACAGCAGCATAAAGAATACTTTTATCAGCATTCTGTATGTTTTAAAGCTTAGGCTTTATTATTGTTAAAAAGACTGTTAACTGTGTTGAAACAGGTTGCAGTAGAACTTTGGCCCCATTAAAGCAATAGGTGTGTTCTAGCTGGATTTTTGGAAATTCGTTTTTGTAAAGTAGGTTGCTGAGTAATGCTTAATGAACAGTCTCTGCTCGTGTACTAAATGCCCCTATGGAAATGAGTCAGATTTTCTTTTTTCTTCTGCTTTTTATCTCATTTCTTCTGACAGGTTAAAATCTGCACAATAGCTAAGTAAGCAAGAATTTGCTTCTCCACATAAATCTAAATTACAGCGCATGAGCTGGCAACGGGTCCCCAAACAATGTGAGTGGATGTTACCTCTTGAAGAGATTTTCCTTGTCCTTCATCTTTCCTGTGTCCTCCACTCAACAGACAGATTTTGCAATGTTTCAGTGAATATATTCTAGTACCTTAAGTTCTTCTAGTTCTTCTGGAGAAAAGTCGCCATATACAGGGAGTTTTAGATGAATTCATACATTTCAAAAGAAGCAAAGTGCAAGTGGTGCCTGTTGTAAGCCTTTCCAAACTAGACCATAGCTGCCCTGCTGGACGCTGACCAGCTGCCTGGTGAATCCTGATGCCAAAGCATAATGCGCTTTGAAGCTTTCTTGTGGCTGAACAGGATCCAGGTTCTTCTCTGGCCTTGAATCTGACAGCACACTCAAGATGACCACCTTCCACTCGGTGCTCCTTGAAAGAGGAGATAAAATACTTCCACTGTTTCTTCTAAAATCTGATATCCCTAAAACTGACACACAGCTATTTAGGAAATGCTTGAAAAACATGGTGTTTCTCAGCACAACATTTATGTGTTTGAACAAATAAATAAAAAATAATCAATCCATACGCCCTTCATCTTGTATGTTTCTTTCACTATAGAATAACTTGAGTTTGGGGATGATGTCACATGGGGATGCTTGTACTTTAGCTCACTTTGCTCCTTCCAAACATCGATCTCCCATTTCCTTCTATTAGGTGTTACTTACTCTTTAACTTTCCTCCTCTTCCTTGTGAAAGAAAAATTCCTCAGGGGGCATTTTTTCATTTTACCTTCTGTCCAAAGTTTCAGCCTCTGTAGTCCTCAACATCTGATGGTACACCTGCTCATCTTTCCTTCTGGAGGCATTCTTTCCTTCCTTACATCCCTCCCCTCAAAACACTCAAACCAGAGCTGCTGCAATAGAGCTAGAGAAATCTGCTGTGATGAGGAATGCAGCCCACTATTGAAGTACATTTTTCTGTGGGCGGTAGGGCTCACACTCCAACACCTGCACCAGAAGAATGTTCTAGGTGCGAGATGGATGAGAATTCACTGAAATACTGTGTCGAAGTTCTGCTGTCTGTTACAACCCGAATTTGTACATTGCAATTAAATTGTGCAGGCTGGCAGTAATGTGCCCTGGGTAGTCATCTTGGGGATGTTATAGGAGTCTCAGATAGTTGGTCCTCTGAGGAACTGCTCCCAAGTGCCAAATTAGAAGTCTTTGGGTTTTTTGACATCTTCATTCTGCTTCAGCTCCTGTCTCCGAAAATAGTCTCTTGAAGGATACAAGGAATCTTGAATCAAGGAGATTAAAGTTTAAGACCTTTTCTGTTTTGAAGGCTACAGTATAGTCTCAGTGGTCAGCTTTTGGAGAGTTAAAGGAATTCAAACTGCTGCTGTGAAATACATTTCATTAAAATACTTTGAAGATCACAGTGTACTTGAGTGAGGAGATTGAGTCCATTTCTTTTGTAACACCTGGGGATCTCGGCATTAACAATAGATGTGCAATCTGAGCCTGGCTAGACAACTTTGTCTGCTCTGAACCTCAGCTTCTGCCCAGGGCACTGTGTAGGACTTCATCAGTAGGGACTTCTGCCTTGGTGGAACTTCCTTCAAGGTCAAGGGTCTTGGAAAAGATGGTGCATGACACAACCTACAGCACTTTTTCTCGGAATACTTCTCTACCTTCCTTTTTTTTTCCAGAGTGTTGATTTGAAATGTACCTTTTGATCTTGATTTAGATGTCTCTTAGTAATTTAGACGGTGTCGAAATATTTCTACTTTGGTAACTAGAAGATAGTTCGACATAGCACAAGGACAGGTACTGTATGAGGAACGATTTTACATACTGCTCTGAAAAATCTGAGATGGTGGTAAGCTGAAATGTTGCTTAGAGGAGCAAGAGTCACATCTTATTTACTGCTGTATTACTATTATTTTTAAGTAGGCTCTCGTGCAGCAAACTTCTCAGTAGTGCCGATTGTTTCTGTGATTTGGTTCTCCTCTGAGGTTTGTACCTGATGTCTGGCTGCATGATTAGTCTTCGAAATATCTGGGGAGAACAGCCCTGGGCTGTTTTTATTTAAAATGCCTTTTTCTTTTGACGTTGGTAGGTCTCCTCACCATCATGTGTCACTGCCTGGGCCGGACTTCATTCTCCATCTTCCTCAATGAAAAGCTGTTTCTTCATTCCCAATCACTGTAGCTCTGTGCTTCTGCTAAAATTTGTGTTTTCCTTACTCTTATCCAAAAATCTATCTCCGTGTCTTGACCAAAGAGTATATTTTTTTAATACTTGAAGACTCTACCTGTGAAGGGGTAGAGATCCTGCTGTGGTATTTCACCTGTGAAGGCAGGTGAGGAACTGCTTTATTTAATAAGAAGGAGAATCTCTTTGCTCCTTGCATTTTATATTTACTTTTATCATATAGTCTTCCAGACCTGACATTGAATACTACAAAGTACAATTGTTCTTAGTGAATATTTTGTATTTTCATGGACAATAAAATGTCTGCCATAGACTTTGATTCAGAGTCGGTAAAATCTGAGGTCTGCTGGCTAGGAGTTAAAGGTGTGCCTTCCTGAAGTGAGCTGAGCATGTGATGCTGGGCAGTGCCAATCTTTGAGTGATAAAACATGGCAAAAGTTCTAAACCATTGTTACTGTATCCAGCTTATTAATAGTGCGCTAGCTATGGAAGTTAAAGGAGGGCTTGTCCTTTTTATCCTCCTCTTGTTAACTTTGGGACAGTCGTCTCAGCCTTGTTGGTCGTGGAGGCTCTGACGCTGCTGTAGCTTTGCAGCTGTTAGCTACAGTCTGGGTTGAAAGGAAAATGTTTTTCATTGAGCAGTGAAAATAATTGAGATTTTTGGCTTTGCAACTTCATGCGAAGGCTGGAATGAAGAGGAAGTGCTGTGTTACTTTACAATAATACAGAAGTCAAAGATCCCAGGGTCATTTATCTGCCAGCGAGCACCTTCCATTTCTTCTATCTCAGCCCAGAAAGAACAAGCCTTGCAAAATGGTAAGAGATGCTTGTGAAATGCCCAAAAGAATTCTGAATCTGAACCAGTCTCCACACACGGTTGTTGTCCACCCATTCTGCCGGTGTCCCATAGCAGGTAATATTTTAACCTGAGGAGTAGCTGTGATGCTCGTGAAGAACAGAGGGCAGCAGAAGTTTGGCAGGCTGTGGGGAGAGAAACAGTGGTTGGGAGGTGTGGGAGAGGACTGGATAGCTGGGGAGTTTTCAAACAAAATAGATCTTTATCAAAAAAAGCCAGTTAATCAAAACTGAAATATTTTTTAAAGGTGTTGGTTTTTATGAAAGTTCATAGGAACACAAGCAAAGCTATAATGGGAGTGTTTTCATTGGAAGCCTGCCTGGCTTCCTGCCAACTTGTCTGCTGTTTTCTGTAATGAGATATTGAAAGACTTCAATTCTTTGAATATGTCTTACTCTTTGGCATCTCGCCGGTTTGGGGGGAGGAGAGCGAAAATGAGAGCGTGCCTCAAGTTCTGCGGCCAGCAATAATGCGATCAAGTAGCTTCCTTCTCTGTCCCTTAAGGACTTGTCGGTGCCCTTCCTCAAAGGGCAGCTATGGAAGGGCACTGGCCCTTGGCACTTTGCGAAAGGCGTCTTGACGAGAGAACTGGCGAGCTGAGATGAGGAGCTGCCGAGATTACTTACCTGCCGGTGGTGGGGAATGAGCTGCTGTCAGCAGGTGTGCACAACCCTACTTGCTGTCAGCTGGAAAATCTCCCCACAAGTGTGGTGCCCTAGTGCTCTGGCATGCACATGTAGTACACAAGTTCTCTGAAATTATGTCCAAAAAGCACCTTTGTTCAGCATGTGCTTTTTTTTCTCAAGTGTCTGGAGGGCATCTCGTGCAGCAATGATAAGTATGGGACTATTGAGGGAGGGATAGATTTCAAGGCTTTGCCTTGAAAGCGTTAAATTGCAAAAAGTGTTTGAGAAATTAAGGCTACAGAGAGTAGTTAAAGTTTGGGAGGATTCTTTTTTTAAAAAAAGAGAAAAGCTAGCCTGCATTTTCATTCCAAGTCCTCATCCCTTACCTCCAAAGGGAAAACCCTTCTGTCCCTAAGGACTATGTCATTAAAATGTTAGCTGGCCTAACTGAGGATTACTGGCACGTTTCCATAGTAATGACACTTTCTAAAGCTTTATGTTACAGTTTGTAGGGTACTGACTGTATGTCAGCCTTTTTGAAGCTGGGTAACTATTTCAGAAGTCCTCTGATCTGTTTTCAGCTTGTCACAATGTGGAGGGAGAGTAGTTTGAGGGCATCAGAAAGAAGGGTGGTAAACAAGCTCATGGAAGTGCTGAGTGATTTAAAATTGACTTTATCAGAGTACTTGGTGGTTGTGGTTGTTTGTAACAGTAAGATAGAGTTGATATTGCATGTAAGCCTGCTATGCTTTTAGGTATCTAGCCTGCAGCTCTTGGAAAATACGGGAAGAAATACATTATGGAGCCATTCATAGCCTATGTTGCATTTCCCTTAAAACTGCAAATTACAACTTAATTAACAGGCAGGTTTGTATTGTATACAAATACTGCAGCCAGAGAAGAAATGGGATGCTTGACTGGATGCCAGCTGGGATGGAGCACTCGGGGACCCAAGGCATTCTTCTTTTTTCAATCCTCCTAAATTAGTGCCATTGAAGACCCTCACACACAGGGCTTGGTGACTCTCAGAGTATGTAAACTTGAGAAGCTTTTGATTCAAAACCTGACTGGGAAAAATATCTTGTGGAAGTCACGGTGCACTTAAAGTTAAATTCAGGATTAATATAGCTGACTATTTTCTACAGGAGACCTTAACTGAAGAAAAAAATATGTATAACAGTGCAAAACTTCAGACACTTGCCAGCTTTCTTGGTTGCTTTGGGTGTTGGAGTTGGTTTGAATTTCAGGGAATCAAGACAGTTAAATCTTGAGCAGCCTTTTTAAAAAGCAGTTCTACTCAGTCAAGAAAGCATCAGAAAAATTACTTTGGCAAAACCTAATCGATAGGCTTTTCTGCCTGCGGCCCTGCGTGGCGGCAGCTCTGCGGAGCAGCTGGGCTGAAGCTACCTGCTGGAGCCACCGCCAGCCTTTGGGCCATGACGTCACCGCAACATCCGATCGCGAGCACGGCCGCATTGGCTGCCTCCGCTCCAGCGCCAGCTCCTTTTTATTTCCCCATTTCGAAGGGACGCTGATGTGGGATTGGGAATTAGCTCAAGCTAGACTGCTTGGGGAAGCAGGAAAGAGGGGACTAGAGTTGCTGAAGAAAGAAAAACCAGAGATGCTGAGCAGTGCGTGAGGGAAAGCCGGTCTGCTGTCATTGCTGCGTGCCAGGCGGTCACTGAAGGCTGAACCCCATCTGGGGAGTGGAAAGGTTCAGCTGAGCTGGTACTTTTTTGGATTTTGGAAAGATTCATGCTGTAAAGCTGTCCTAGAGATGTGGCAGGGGAAGGATGCTTTTGTATCTGGTGCTAACAAGAAGTCCTTTATTGAAACAGATAGCTCCATTGTGCTGTTAATCAGTTGTGGTCAATGTTCTTTCTCTCTCAGAAAAAAGGAGGCAAGAAACCGTAAGGATCATTCACTCTAATCAGAGTTTGTTTTGACATAAAGTAAGATTGTGCCTGTGGCTAGATCAGAATTGGACCCAGTGACATGGAAAGGAACAGGGCTGCTCTTGAAAGCATTTCTGCTGACTTCAAACCAGCCTCGTTTTACCTTACTGTAGGATTTTTAGCTCTCTAACATTCAAGTAAGGTATCTAAAACTGGAATATTTTTTAATTCAAATCAAAATCTTTAGACTTTTTAAAGCTCTCTGTAGCTTCTCATAGAAACCTCACAGGATGTCTCCCAGCCAGGGTGGTTAGTAGTGTCTAGGTACTAGTAAAAACAATTTTAGAATGCCTGTTCTAGCAGCCTATTGGACTCCTGTTATGAGAGCAGCAGTGGGGTGGGTGCTGCTCTATTACAGCAGACTTGCCAGGCTTTAGAAAAACAATCCCCTTGTGTCATCACAGGTTCTGGGGTGTGGGGTTAAACTACCTTCACGCTCAGTTCTCCATTTATACAGACTTCAGTCACACCAGGCTGCGAGGGTAGCCAAAAAATACTGAAATGGATGGGCACGTTATTCTGCTGGGTGAAGCGATAGCAAGCGCCTCATTCTGTATCCAGTACAGGGGAAAGTCTATTATTACTCAAAGAACTCAAAGTATTGAAAGTAAAGAGTTAGATTCATAGCTTTCGGGAAACAGGATCCCACCCTTGCAAATAGTTTTGTATTTTTAAAATGTGCAAGCTATTAAAAAGCATTTTTCAAAAGTCTATTGTGAAAAGAACTGAGTTCCATGAGTCAGGTTTTACAGGAACTGGTCCAAGCCTTATTCTTCTCCCTGGAAGAATTTCCTTCCATTTTTCTTAGGCAGAATGAAATTCTGCAGACAACCTCCTGATAGTGGGAACCGATACCTACCTATTAAGGGAAAGACGGAAAAAGCCCCACCTGTAGTATGGACGCTGGGTGCAATGCTGAGCGCTCTGTGTCCATATGCCAAACTCCTGTTCCTTACCTTTCTGGTCTTAGTTTGTTTTTCTGTGCCCTGTACTTTGGAGTGAGTCCTAGCAAAGCTGCTAAATAATTCCATGGTATATAAAGGAGCCAGACTTAATCTTACAAGGAGGGCTAGAGAAGTATTCAAGTACTCTAGAGAATACTTGAAAACCTCTCCTGGAAAGCCCCTATTACCATTGTAAAATAGGCTTTTAAAACCCTGTAAAATACCTTGAAGTTTTTGATATGTCCAAGCCTTAACTTGCAAGACCCAGTGAAGTAATTGCTGGTGCCAGTATAGTTCTCTAAGAATCCTCCACGCCGTTGTACGTTTTTCCATAAGTCTCCACGCGCGTGTTGATGACTCAGACTCTACAAAAGATCCCGGAGTAGAGCAGAGCATCTGCAGGTTTTCTGAATGTGTATTTACTGCCATGTGCAGACACTGATGAGTTTGGAAGACCTGCAGATGCTCTGCTCTACTCCGGGATCTTTTGTAGAGTCTGAGTCATCAACACGCGCGTGGAGACTTATGGAAAAACGTACAACGGCGTGGAGGATTCTTAGAGAACTATACCAGTCTGTCCCATCGCTTGCTTAGAGCCCAGCTGGGAGGTGGGGAGGCGCAAGGACCTGAAGACATTTTCTAATCTATCACTGGGGAGATGGAACAGCGCAGGGCACAGTAAATACAATTGACTCTACGGGCTTAGCCTGGTTATATGCTCCTCTGCCCCCACCAAAGTAGGACAGGGCTGGAAGCTTCAAGCAAAGCAGAGTTAGAACGTTGCCTTACTCTCAACGGTGCTTTGTACAAACACTTAGGTGTTATACAAACAACTGTAGTAGTTGAGATAGAAATACCTGAAGCCTCCTACCCCGGAAGCTACTTCACTGAATCTAGAGGTTTTTGCCTTCCTTATATAATAAGACCTGTTATTACCTCACTAGATTTGTGCACACCTGAAAGTTCCCGGCTCACCGATAAAAAGGACCTGTATGTTGTGGTTTAATGCTCAGCCCTGCAGAATGAATGCTGCTATCTGAATCAGGTGTTTGGTCAGCAACCCCAGGGTGCAAACGTCTGGGTCAAGGTTCACATCTAGTTTAGATTGGCTCGATTAAAGTATCTGCTGGTTTGTGGGAGAACAGTGAAGTTACTGTGTCGGATACTCAACATGAAATGGTATTTGGAACTGCAGTTGGAACACTGTTTTCTCTTCTTTAATGTGGGAGGTGTGGCTCGGAGGTGAGCAGATGGATGGTGCCAAGTAGCACACCTCTCAGCGTTAAACCATTCAGCACTGGAGCTAGAGATCAGAATCTTCTTTCTGCTCCCTGTATTTGTATTTCGGCTTGTACGCTGGGATTGTGCACGCCTGAAAGATGGCTGTTGTCAGTGTGTCAGGCCTGCTCGCTGACGCTTGTGTAATCTGATGGCTGGGGCACAGGGCTGGGAGCACAGATGTTCAGGGTCTGACTTCAGAATGTGCTCGTAGCAAATCAGTGTGTGTAGCTGCTTCCCTACTCTGAATTCAAATGTGACCTGTCCCTGTAAAAAAACTGTCTTACGAAACGCCTGAAAAATGCTCAGTTTCAGTGATAATGTTCTTGCAGGGAAGAGCTCAAGACATCTTTCTCGAAGGAAATAATGCAATGCATTTCTGCTGACAGATGAGGCTCTACCAATACATGAGTGTGCCCATGGCTGCCGAGTTGCTCCTGATACAGGGCTTACATTCAAGACCGTGAGAAAGTTGTTTGAGCAAACACTGGCCAAATAGAAAGAGCTTCAGTGCCTTGTGTGCCCTCACAGTGTGTAACAATGTATTTTGAGAACAAGTAAAAGCCTGGTTGCCTTGAATTCAGGAAAAGGCAGTTCTGGGCAGCTGTGCACTAGGCCAACAGATGTGCAGTTCTGCCTGTCTATGGGGGATTTGTAGCATCCCCTTTCCTGTGATAAACACTTGAGCTATGTAAACTGGTACAGGCACTCTAATAATGACCTCATGTTCCCTTTCCACTTCCTTTATATCCCCTTCCTTCATCACCTTGTGTCCTGTAGTGTTCAATGAGTCGTAATTGTTCCTAGCAGGAACCTAAATGACAAATCCGATATGAAACGTGAACCTTGTGTCTGTGATCGATGTGGTAGTGCCCAGTCACCACTTCTCTCACTAGCAGCATTGTTCCCTCTGAAGAAGTGTCCATCCGTTTGCTCTTACGGCTTGGCATAAGGACTGGTGATGCCCGAGTAACTGGAGTTTTTCTGCAGTGGTGCACAGTGCTCTCCAGGCTGTGGCATTCAAACACAATACACCTTTGTAACTCGTTTGAAGGTTTAGGCAGTGATTGCCCTTGTAGTCATGCCCAAGCCAATCTTCCTTTTAGCAAAAACTCATATTTCCTCATACTCCTGCCCATTACCTCCCTCAAGCATGTTTGGTTTGAGTACTAGGAACCTGGGGTCAGTGCACCTGTTGATTTCAAAATTCTTGAAAAATTACAAATTCCATTTACTTAGAAAACCTGAAATCAAAGTTCGAGGCGCACATTTTCTCTCACTTTTTCACTGTCATATTTCATGAACAATTTAGTTGTCATTTTCCCATGTTTACCTTTCTTCTGTCTGTTCTTCGTTTTCAGCTCTTCCTCCAAAGCCCCCCAAACCAATGACTCCAGTCAATACAAATGGAATAAAGGACAATTCCAGTTTCTCTCTCCAGGAAGCGGAGTGGTACTGGGGGGACATCTCAAGGTAAGCAATATTACTAAAATATATTAATTAAAATATATTCACTTGTATTATTAAAAATAGATCAAGCTTGATAGAATTCAAGATAAGAACATGCCTATTTCAGAGCATTTTACAGCAGGGAAACACTTCAGGTCTGTACTTGGCAGAGCACCTAAATGGAAGTCTTCAACTGGATTCAGGACTTGTGTTTAAGTCGTTACTGTTCTGGTGTGGATATTGCCAGTCTTGGTGACAAAACGAGAAAATTATTTCATTCAAAAGGAAAGTGCTTCTTAACATGCTAGCTAACAAGGCTTTGTCAGCACACAATGCTGAGATGCCTGCAGTTCAGCACAACTTCAGTAGGAGGCTCAGAATAAAAGGAGTTGCATTCTTATTTTTTATTTCTTTAACATTTGGTTAAAATTGCATCTGTATTAATTTCTATTACATGGTGGTATAAAAATAGCTCTTATGAATCCTAACCATCACCAGCTCTACTGGTGCAGACACATATCAAATAAATTAAATCTAACCTCTTAAGGAAATCTTTCTCTATGCACTTGAGAAAATAGATAGCTTGGGTTAGGTTCAGGAAATGAAGTGCCAGTTTCCGTACACTTAATTGCATAAAAAACCTGAAGTGTCCAGTCATCTCTTCTTCTTAAGGCGTTTCTGAAGAACCTAGAGTTTGGAACTGTAAGGGGAAATGGGTGTGCTGGGAGCCCGATCAGGAATTGCAATCAGGAGTTGCTTAAACTCGTGCACATAATACTTTGAAATGCTTTGTCAGATAGAGGCAAGAGGAGTGTGTTTGCCGCAGTAGTCCATTGAAGTTCTGAGAAAGGAAATAAAGTTTTCATATCTTTATTGTACCACCCTTATCTTTATAAAGCAAACCCGCATTGATCTTGCTTTTGAAGGGCCTTGGCAGTGATACTTTTCTGTTAATTCTAAATCGAAGCCAAGTAGCAAAACCTGATCACATAATTCACTACGCAGAGTTTGTTTAAAACTGCTTGATATGGGAATCAGTTTATGGACTGTGGATTTGTTCCTCAGGTAACAGTGCATGTGATGGCAGGAGCTAATGCAGCATCAATCACAGTGAAATGGCTTTATTAGGTTAAAATGTGATACGCACGCATGTAAAGATGGAATTGTTTATCACCCTAGTTTGACAGCCAGCAGGTACGGGCTGCATTGGGCTGTTAGGGCAGGAGCCGTGTTCTTCAGTCAAGAACTGGTGCTGAAAAATTTGTCACAAGCTCTAGGGTGTAACATGCAGGCAGAAGCCCAAACCCTTAGATAACGTCTATCCGTTCAAAAAGGATTTGAGTCAACTGGGTCCAATCTATAAAATGTTCTGAGAGGAGTAAGCAGATATGCACATGATACTTAATAGGAGTCTGTTTTACTAACAGAACTGTGTTCAGGTGGCTCAATCAAAGCTGAGGCCATTTTGTAAGAATACCTTTGTTCCTTAGTATTTGAACAAAAAAACTGCTGTTGATTTTTCTTTGTGACATTCAAGTAGGGTTGCTACCTCACTTCAATAATGTTGAGGCTACCTGATAAACTTCAGTTTCCAGATTATTGTATTTAAAAAAGCATTTAATACTTCTCAGAACCTGTGAGGGAGCTGTTAGAAAGTGAGATATGTATCGTGGGTGAAATGGTCAAACCTGGCAAGACACTTAACTCTTCAGCTGAAGTAGTTTTCTTAATGTTTACAGGTACTGACTTAGAGCTCTGAACTGAGTATCCTTTGGTTTCAGTTGTAAATAAGGAGAACTTGCACTGAAGCTTGCTAGGTTGTAGTAGTTTAAAACTGCTGTAAATAAGGTCAGAGTTAAGCCAATAATGAGTCTCTTGAGACAAAAACTGTGCTAAACTCTAGACACCTTTGAGCTACGATGCTGGAGACTGTTTCTTAAGAGGCCAGAACTGGCTTCTCAAAGGGCACCTGTTTTCAGTGTGGACTTTAAAACTCGAGCAGACTACAGGGAAAGGTTGTAAACTCTGAGACACAGCTACTACTCTTGCTTAAACAGAGACTTCTTCCTAAGTGGCAGTTGACTGCAGCTGCTATTTTTTAGTATAACTGCAAAAGTTCAGTCTTGCTTTAAGTTGCCTAAAAGGCTGGAAGGCACAAGTGTGAAAGAAAATTGCCTGATAAAGATTGAACTCCTTACTCATGCTTATATTACCTGGCTCCAATATTGCTACCTATGGCAAAGACGATTGTGTCCTTAATGCTTCTAATTTTGCCTTTTCTTTCTCCAGGGAAGAAGTAAATGATAAATTACGAGACATGCCAGATGGAACGTTCCTGGTGCGCGATGCATCGACCAAGATGCAGGGAGACTACACTCTGACATTACGGTAAGCACCGAGCAGTTTAGTCCGCACGGTAAAACCGCGAGTAGCTAGTTGCTATACCAGTGGCAGCAGTGACTGTGTAAAGCTGACATGGCTCAAACTGAGAGATGTTCCCAAATGTACTGGAGGTGGTAGAATGAGCAAAGAAATAGCCAGGTCTGATAGTCGCTTCTGTTCTGTGCATTGAATCCTGCCTCTCGCTAAACACGACTGTAAGGATCTCTGTGCAGATTAGATGGGACTCAGGGAGGAGAGCCACTTGGTTAGTACTTCCTTGTTTGAGAACTGCAAAGGTAAAACATATTTATAAACTAGAGCTTTGATTGATGGGAGTGTGCAGGTCTGGAGAATTGAATATGGTGTCTTTGTAAGAAGAGTATCTTGTGCTTTCTGATCTAAAGTTTAGGGAATATTGAATTGGAGCCATGTTCCTTTCTTCATTAAAACTGTCTGCAAGTGGCAGACTTCCCAGAGCTACCCCAGCCCTGCCTGCTGCAGTTAGTTAGCAGACCTCATGTGACCAGCTGCTGGTGCCCTGCCCAGCCTGTCCAGCCACTTGCCTTTTCCAGGCTCCCAAGATTGGAGACAAACGGGCAAGGCTCATAAACCACTGCCTCTCTAGCACACCTTTGGGAGTAACTATGGTAGGATAGATACTTGATCTTGCCATGAAACTCCGTTGTCTTAATTGCAGGTTTGACCCCAAGGGCGTAGTTTAAATTCTTCTTTGACTTCTGCCTTGAAGTTCACAGCTTGTGCACTAGTGTTTGGCATGGTTTGGTTATTTTGCTGAGTGCAGATGTCTTTCGGAACCAAAACTGAAAGTGCAGGAAGGATGGGATATTGTCTAAACAGTCTGTTGGTAAAAAAGGAAGAAGTAAGCACTGTATTTGTGGAAACCAGGAGAATGTATGAATCTGGATAATGTAAAGTCCTAAACTTGCAACCATCTTGTAATCCTCAAAGGATTTTGTTTAGGTTTGAGTATCCTGTGTTAGCATCCATAACTCAAGAGACTTGTTAATCACTGTATAAATGTATACTCAGTTGTATACTATTAGTGACCCCAAATTGCAGGAAATTGTGGGTTTGGGTTTTCATATGGCTACTTCATTCAGCCTTCAGCATCCTCCTTTTCCCTCGCAAAACTTCTGGCAAAGCAAAGTCTTAAATACCGTAAGCTGGCTCCAGAAAGAACGCAAAGGAAGAGATTTATTTTGGGCTTTGCTCCTGTTCAAATAGTATCTGATGATAATTCTGTCTATACTGACTCTTAAACTACCTCATATCTGCTAGTATTTGAAGAATCATTCTGAAGGTGTGCACAGCGTGCAAGCCACTTGCCCAGGATTTCACTGGTGTCTTTGTTAACAGCCGTAGTGTTGAAGAGGGGTAGGAGGTTCACAGTAAAACCTCTACCTGACTGTCCTGCTTTACAGGAAGGGTGGCAACAATAAGCTGATAAAGATCTATCATCGGGATGGAAAATATGGCTTTTCTGATCCACTGACATTTAATTCAGTTGTGGAACTGATTAACCACTACCGCAATGAGTCTCTTGCTCAGTATAACCCGAAGCTTGATGTGAAGTTGATGTATCCAGTGTCCCGATACCAGCAGGTAAGATCCTTCATCAGACCCCAATAGCTGTTAGTGCAGACAAGAAAAACAAAAAGGGAATGTGTATTTTATTTTTACTATGTGAAACCTAATTTTTTTTCTTTTTTTGAAAACTGAAAAAAAAAAAAGAGCTTTCACATTTGACCTCACTTCGCACATAATCACGGGTCCTCCAAATTTTCTAGCCATTTAAGCTTCTTCATTTTATCAAGTTTCCAATCTCCTTCTGAGCAGTCTAGTAGAAAAGCGAAACCCTGACGTGCAGCAGACTTGAACCAATCTGAGAAGCCTTTGGGGCTTTTTTTGCCCTTGGCCCCTCGTGTCCCCCCAGGGCAGTGTTCTAGACAGCGTTGCCCTTGAAGCATGTAGGAGCCATGTGGCTGCTCTCTCTGTACATAGCCATCTACATTTTCCAAGAAGATTTTGTAAAAGGTTTATTCAGTAGCCTGAGACGTTGTCCTGCATTAAGGAAAAAAAATGCAGAGCTTTTTTTTGGAAAAAAACCCTCTGGTCTTTAATTTCAGATTCCAAGCACTTTGCTTCCTCCTTTCTCCAACAGGGAATAGCAATCCTAGACCTCAGCTGTAGTGTGGTTTTGGAAGCTTAGTGTCTTGGCATAGTTCTTGGTGTCCTATAGTTTCAGTTCCTACTGTCTGTAAACTGTGAAACTTGTTGCATGGAGGAATTTAGATACAGTGTTTGTGTTCTGTAGAAACCTGATTATGAAAATGATGTTAATAGCTGTAAAATGCAAATGTCCTGAGTGGACAAATGAAAACTCTTGAAGCTGCTTTGCTTGAAGGCTTAATAGCTTTTTGTACGTACAGGATCAGTTGGTGAAAGAAGATAATATAGATGCAGTAGGCAAAAAGCTTCAAGAATACCATGCTCAGTATCAAGAAAAGAGTAAAGAATATGACAAGTTGTATGAAGAATATACCAGAACATCACAGGTTGGTTCTACTTTTGCTATCTATAGAATCTGTTTCTTGTTTAAAAAGTAAGGAAAATTATTTTAAGCTGTTATGGCTCATAATGGGAGTCCAAGGTCAGAAAAAGCAAGGAAAAAACTTCATAAATTGTGAAACAGAGCAAGGTGGTTTCAAAGCTGCTGAAACTATAGGA
>WEIS01072842.1:336-46519 GCA_013389965.1 Todus mexicanus | reverse complement strand
CATTGAACGATTGCTACAAAAAAACCACCGCTCCATTCATTAACTCTGTTGCTGACCCTTGGTTAAATGAAGAAATTTATCCTCTCTTTCAGCACGTACTTTATGAACGAAGAAGATGAAAACCTGCCACATCACGATGAGAAAACTTGGTTTGTTGGGGATCTCAACCGTATCCAGGCAGAAGATTTGCTCTGTGGGAAACCTGATGGAGCATTTTTAATTCGCGAGAGTAGCAAGAAAGGATGTTACGCTTGTTCTGTGGTGTAAGTCTATTTTCCTTTTTGTTCTAACTACTCAATTCATAAATCTCTACCACAGCTCTTTATTTTGCAGAATAAAAAGCAGGCCTAGCAGTCCTTTCAGTCACCACAGTAGCTAGTGTACAATTCTGAAGTACCTGAACTTGAAGCTTTACAATCATAAGTAAATTAAGACCAAGTTCTCCCATATTCCTCCCTGCCAAGACACACAGGGGAAGAAGAAAAACAGGGCTGTAAAGCTGTAACATCTTCCGTTCTCATTTGCAAACATGCCCATCTCTAGATCCTTTCTCTTGCACGTTTAAGGTAACGGTGATACTTCAGAGGAGACGTTATTTGTGGGCAGTGGTTTTTATGACATTCACACAGCCTTGCATTGATTTCTTGTGTTTCACTTTGTTTTATGCTGGTGTAATGGAAGTCCGAAATACTCTGATTCCATTATCTAAAAATCCTTCAGGCCTTCTGGAGTGCAAAATGGCTTTCACTGATTTATTTCACATGAGCTTAATTGCTTCTGAAAGCAAGTCTGAAATAAATATGTGAAGGTCTATCACCTCAAGGTAACTGAAGATTGTAGTATCTGCTGTGTTCAAGATACTGTTTGTCACAGTTGCTGAAGTGATGGCCTCTTCAGATACTTTCGTTTGGTTGGTATCATGCTACAAGCCAGCAAAGGGATGGTTTAACGTAACCCATTCCTGCATGTGACTTGGATTGCAATAGGCTCCAGTACCGGGATTACATAATACTCAATCTTTCTGGCACATGAGATTTTCTAGCAGCTTTGGAAATACTGTGTTGCAGTAACTGCTTTGCCAGGTTAGGGACTCAGTCGCTATGACTTCAGGTGATGGACCAGCTTGAACCTGTGCCATGCTTAGCATATTAAAAAATGCATGCTGAATGTTGGTGCTGCATTTCAGGAAATACTCTGTAGGTCCTAAGAATTTGTGGGTTTTGGTAGCTTTGCTTAGTGGAAAGGCTTCCATGTAAGTTGAGCACAAAGTCATTGCTGACTTCAGGTGCTTATCTTCTTGGCTACGCTCTTGAATTTTTTTCCAAGAAGCATTTGGAGAAAATGCAATAGGGAATTCTGCTGCTGGGATAGAAGAGGCCTCTTATGTGGATTATTATGCAAGAGTATTTAATCGCATGCCCTGAAGCACCGTTTCTTCACAGACTATATTAATCTCCTCTGCTTGCATCTGCTGGGTCCTCCATTATGTAATTTAGTGACTGGCAGGGTTGCCACATTAGTGAGTTGTTAATAGACAGTCATTTTGGGTTTGTCCTTTGACGTTAAACTCTCCTGTTTCCTTTCGTTGCAGAGCTGACGGAGAAGTGAAACACTGTGTGATCTACAGCACTCCAAGAGGTTACGGGTTTGCAGAACCATATAACCTGTACAGCACACTTAAGGATTTGGTTCTTCATTACCAGCAGACATCCCTTGTCCAACACAATGATTCCCTAAATGTCAGGCTTGCCTATCCTGTCTACGCACAGATGCCCCCCTCTCTCTGCAGATAAATCTTGGGGAGGAGGAAAGTGTTGGCTATCTTGGATTCTTTTCTACAATTTTTATTAGAACTTGGAGGGCATTCTTTCTCCTTAGACTGCTTGTTTTGCACAAGAAGTGATTCTGTGAATGTGAATCAAAAAGAGGCCTAGCAGCAACAAGACGACAACTTGGGTGTAGGTGTCCTGGTGCTACCTTAAAAGCTCAGCTGTGCTTTTACACTGATACTTTTGTTTCCTTATGAGGGGAATAAACTCAACCCAATGCATACAAAAAATACTGGAAGCAAAACATCGTTTTATGGAGATAATTTTTTGCCAGGCACCTTCAGTGGAACTTCTAAATGGATTTTGTTTTCTCTTGTTCTTGTAGAGACAATTTGGAGCCTCTGTTTGAGGCATCAGTAATGTCTTTCAGTCTTAAGCTCCCAAGAAACTAGGGGGGAAACTCTACCACAGCAATTCTTCTCTGTTAATTTTAGCAGCTTCACTGCGATTCAGCCGAACTTCCAAAAGAGGGTTTGTCTTGAGGTAGCATGAGATTTGGTGAGAGAAGACCAAAGGAATTATGGAAAAGCTTCAGGTTTTTATTTAAATGGAAAAATGCTTGTAAAGAAAAGTTGCTTTATTTTTTGCCAACAGTAACAAAGTTTTGGTTTCAATGGCACTACAGGTCTTCACTTAAAGGAAACATTTATAACCAAACTGAACACACCAAAACTTTGTTCGTTGCTAGATTGAGCACTTACGGGGAAGGTTGCGTTAGCATCCGCACATACTTTCTACACCAAAACTTGAAACAAATAAAAGGAAAAGCTAAACATTGTGTGGCTTCAAAACACTAAATTTGTCTGATCTGATGTAATTGCTCACTTTCTCACTCTTCACCTCCCTTCCTCCCATTCCTCAGCTTGGGATTCTGTTTTCAGTCTTTAATGATACTGTGCTTCAGAATGTAAACTAGAATGAAGCTTGCACTCACCTGTTGCAGTTCTCTTGCTGAACAGCGACAGACTCTTGTAATGCTTGACTTTTGTATAGAAGAGGTAGATGCAGTCGAATGCTTCTGGATGGCTTAATGTACCAAATTCTTGGAGGTGTAGTCATTTCCAGTCGTATAGAAGTGAGCATGCTAATTATAGATCTCTGGTTTGTTCTCTGCACGCTAGGCTCTGAACTCACACACCACTACAGCCAAGCAAGATTCTACACCATTCTAATCTAAATTCTCTTGTAGTTGTTTTGGACATGATGCAAAACACAGAAAGGGAAGGGAGTTGTGCTCGTCAGTTACTGGGAGTCTAGTACCATCCTTTGGCAAGGGCTGCTGTCAAGTACTGGAGTGGGTAGTCCTGGGCTTTGTCAAGTATAGCCATCACCCAATAAATCCCCTCCCTGGAAAGCCTACAAAGCAGCTTATTTCCATTCCTTAAGCTTTTAAAATGAAAAAGAGCTAAGTTTGGCAAACTGAACAACTTGGCATCAAAGCACAACTGGCAAAGTAATTGTTCAATGTGCAACCTTGAAAGTTACTTTTGTTCCTATTACTGGAAGTGGTTCCTTGCGCTGCACCCATTGTGCGGGGCAGGAAGCAGACAGTCCTGCAGGGCTGAGAATGCTCGAGACCTGTTCCTGACCCTGGGGCTGGTTTCCTGTTCAAATTGGGTTTTTTTTCTATTAATGCCTGGGCAGTAGTGCCAGGCTTGTTGATGTTTAATGTTTACACTAGAAGTATTATTTCATTGAATGTCATGAATTCGCAGGCAGGGAAGTGACGAGGTTGGAGCACTGGCAGCCATTGCGGGAAGGATAGGCTGGTTGCCTGACATGCCTGTGAGATGTTTGATTTTTGCACTGATGATCTGACCCCATCCCAGGTACTTTCTAAGCAGCCAGGGTGAAATCTTCAGGCAAATGGTTCTGGAGATGCCACTTTTCTAATTAAATGAAACACTACAACGCTTGAGCAAAACTGAGCAAAAGGAGAAGAAAATTCATGCAAGCTGCTATGTCAAAGTGACCCACACCTGCTCGTGTGTCCCTTCTCTTCCATTCCCCTAAGAAAAGGAAAAATGAAGTGTAGCCTTTGCTCTTGGTGAAAATCTCAAATTAATTCCTCTGTGGTATACGGACATGGAAATTTTTCTTTTTAAAGAAACATGCCCTACCTCTTGGATAATTTGCAGTTCTAATCCGGTAGTTGTAAAGCTGTCATTCTCACACCTCTTGTGCATCTAGTGTTCCCTTGGTGCTGGTCCAAGTGCCTGATGAGGGAAGTCAGTTCAAAGGCACAAATGATAGCCAGGTGCCTCATGCCTGTGCAAAAACTGCAGGCGGAGGGAGGAGTGTCTAATTGTTTTCCCTGCCCTTGTGATCTCTCTCTCACTTGCAATGCCAATGTTTGAGGCTGATGGGACACATGCTTCTGGTCCCTTTTTTGGTGATACAGACAACCTGGCTCAAGTGTTTCCCATCTGCCTTGTTTTTAGGTAGGGCTTGGGTTTGTTTTAAACAAATGCAGGTCTGCTTTCAGGCTCATAAATCCTGGCACACCCTCGCAGTACTGACAGCAGCGGGAAAGCAAAGCGGGGCTGTCTGAAATTTCCCCATAGTGGAATCTAACTGATCCTGTGAGGTCTTGGTCCAGGCTCCAGCCCTGACTCTGCCAAGGTAAATACGATGTAATTCCATTGGCGTCTGTGGAGGTAGCTTGGCTTTCCAGTGCTGTGAGCGAGTTGGGATTCTGGCCGCTCACTCTGAGATCTCTTCACTAATCACAGGTGATAGCTCGGAGTGCATCAGTCACAGCAAATAAGCCATCCTGAAGCATTCTTTGAAATTCTGGTTTGCCCAAACCCTCCGATCCGGGCTGTGGGCAGACTGAGCCCGCATTCCTTGTATTTGGCTCCGTTATCCTCGGCAGTCTCTCAGGCTGTGTTTTGCTGCTGTATCTCTCTTGTGTTTGGTTTAGGCACCGAAGTCCCAGCTGCTACAATTGCTCCCCTTTGACTCTCATGTGCCATTGTACAGATTCTTTTTGCATCTGTTTTGCGCTCCCAGAGCAAACAAAAATGGGTATGAAGCCAACTGACACATGTAGCTGGTGTGATCCGTGGGGCGAGGGCGTAGTCCTGCTGCTCTCGTTGTGCTCGGCCTAATTCTGTGTGCTCAGCAGTGTTAGACCTGTGAGAAACCCCCAGCTTCCAGGAGCTGATCTACACTCGCATGGCTGAGAAAGCAGAAACAGGCCTGCGAGGTGCAGGATTTACACCCTGGTCTGAAAAGCAGCTGGTAAGCTTAAAACAAATACAGGAAACGTGACCATAAAGGCAAAACAAAGGAACTCAAGTTGTTTTAAAACAGTAAGATGCAAAAAGGTTTGAGTTTCAAGAGTCAAAACATCGGGAGGAAAGGGAGAAATCGCCTCGCGGTTGTAGCAGCTCAGTTAGCAGACTGCAGTTAGAGGAGTACCGATTTCATCGACCCGTGTTGTGTAAAATATATATGTAAAGTGAAATAAATAACTTTTGCACAGTGTTAAATGGGGGGGGGGGGGGGGGTGTGTTGAAACTCGAATATGCAGTTTCTTCTAATCCGTTTCGAAGTGTATTTGCAGGGATCAGGGGTGATTCAGTATTTTGTATTCGTATGGATGGAAATAGGGTCTGCTTCCACAGTTGCCATTCTCCCCATTGCATCAGCCACGAGTGCCATGTTTTTGAAGTTAGTAAGTTATAAATCTTTTCCTACTAGTTTCTTTATTGATTACAAGTAATCTTAGAATGGGAAGAACCATCCTAGAAGCAGAGGCGTGTCCCGACAAGTACTTCACTGGTACGTGAAGCCTTCTGATACTGGAGTGCTCTAGATACGAGGGCTCTATTTTGTTGTTGGTTTGTTTTAATTCTCATCAGCAGTGGATTGAGTTGCTGCTTTGCACCATTGGTAGTTGGAATCTAGAGTTATATCCAGTACAGCCCTCTGTCTTATGCCAAAAATAAAATGCTCTTTCCGCACTCATCTCTCTTGATGTGGCAGATGATCAAGAAGTTTTCCATTTAATGTGATGGGCCTGATTCTTTTCTGACTGACACTAGTGTAAGCAAGATTTCCACAAACAAAAGCCATTCCCAGGAAAAGAGCTTATGTTTAATCATACCTGAATTCGAGTCACACCAGGGCAAACATCGAAGTTTGACCTTCGCAAAGCCAGGCAACTGTAGTGGGGACTGTGGAAATGAATGTTGACACTTAGTGCTGTTTTGGGGAGGACAGAGGAAGGAGGAGGGTCTCGCTTGCCCCAAATCCTGGACTCTGCAGACTTGGGTGGCACCGTGTCGTAACTGAGCGCTGTGGCTGTTGAAAACAGCAGAATTGCTATAGGAGTGTCACACCTTAAGTTTGGAAAAGCCCCTTATTTGGTACTTGAACAATCTCACTTCTGTTTTTGAATGTCTGTTTATTTTTTTTTATTATTTTTATTACAACTAACAGGGAATAAAAATCTGAAACGTTAGTGAGTCTCGTATGCTTGCTGCATTGTGCAGACATGAAACAGGTACTGCTTGTGGATCAGGAGCGGTGAGAGACAGGTTCAAATTGCAGTTTTACAAAGCACTACGATGGGTTGAGGGTTGTTCTGTTTAGATCACCTTTAAAAGCAGATTTTTTTCTTACATGTAGTTTCCTTATGTTGATTTGCAACCCCTGCTTTCGGAACAGCAAAATGAAAATAACATTCCCGAAGAATAAAGATGCTGTGAGGGGAGGGGGGGTTAGGCTCGCTCAAAGCAATTAGCCTTAATGAAGAGGAAGGGTCAGCATCCTAAAGCATCCCCCTGGTTGTCGTTTGACGCAGCAGTAGACAGACCATGAAACAGGACCTCTGCTTTGAGCCACGGAAGAAAGACGAGATGCCAGAGCAGACCCTTCCCTGTGGAGTGATCAGTCGTACTCTCCTTAAACGCGCAAGCAGGGGGACAGTCAGGAAAGCAATGGAGGTCCTTAAGGACTTGCTCCTCTTTCTGTGCTGGAAGGGAACTTGCATTGCTGATCCCTTCGGCTGTGCAGCCAGGAGAAGGGAACCGAGTTACTGGCCCCCAGAAACAGGGGCTGGTTTGTGAAGCAGCTCGGGGAGTTAAGCGCTGCATGAGGAGTAGCTTTGGACGGGGTTAGGTGAAGTTTGTCCAACATTTTTGTGAATCTTGTGTTCTGTGGGCAGAAATAGTTTCCACCGAATGGGAAGGGAAAAAAAATAAATCTCTCTTGAAATCTTTTCAATTCTTTCCTGTTTGTTCACAGGGGCAGACTGGGAGCTTTAGCTTGTTAACTGTTTAGATGGTGACAGTGCGTGAAGTGCTGGTCTTTGAGGCTGGCTCCGTACAATTAATGCAGAATGTGCTCTTTTTTTTCGTTATTAATTGCTATTGGCATAGACTCGCTGTATTTTGACTAGACTCACCATTTGTTCTAAAATTTACCTTCAAAAATTTAATACGAGCTTCAGAGGCAAAAATTCTTACTGATGTAAAAAACGCCTCGTCGATCAACCTGTGTTAGAGAAAGCAGCTTTAACTTGATGCCCCCTCCATCACCTTCCCTTGGGATTGCTTCGGTGTTGGCAAACGAGGGGGGATCTCTCCCCCAGCACTCGGCAGCGCCGTACCCACGCGCCTTCCAAGTGCTCGTAGCAAGGGGCTCGGGATCGTTTGGAAAAAAGTTATTGCATCCAAAGACAAAAAAAAGGTCTCCAAGGGTGACTATCACCCCCCGGCATCAGTTGTGTCGCTTCAGGGGAGTTGTAGGACGCTGGGGCCAGCTGGGAGCTGCCCCCAGGTCTCCGTCGGGTGCGGTGGGGTTTGTGTTCGGTCGGCTTTTGTGGGGTTTTGGTATGTTTTGTTTTCGTGAGTGACTTCTACATCCAGCAAAGGTATGTTTTGATGAAACCTGTTAATTTTGTATATCTGGCTGTTTATTGCACCACGGGATTGTAATGGTCTGCATCATCTGTGTGTGTGTGCGTGTGTGCGCGTGTGCGTGTGTGTATATGTACTGTATGTATATAGATATATGTAAAATATATTCACGTACACATTTATATGCATTAGCTGTAAGTGGCACTGCCCCTTAAAAATGAAACAAACTTCACTGTTAACACATTCTGCCGTGTGTGCGTAGGCAGAATCGGGTTTGTTTTTGTCAAATGAAAAGGAGTTTATTGTGTTCATCTTGCATCTGTGCTTCTGAAATGCTGGACTCTGGATTTCCTTCGGGGGGTTGCTACTTTATTTGTAAACCGAATCGAATCGGAGCGTTACTTACTCTGGGGCAAAGCTCTCAACTTTGTTCCAAGCAAAGGCTTCGCAAAAGAAACCCTCTCGCTTTCCTGCAGGACGCAGCGAACGTTTGCACGTTTGAGTAGACCCCCGGCCCCCCCCGTCCAGAGCTGATGTGCAATGGGTGGTGTTGGTACGTGTCCCTTTGTGAGTGGACTCTTTGTATAAGGTGTGGTTCAATGTAAAGCATGAGTGGGTGTTTGATCTTGTATCGAGGGCTGAAATAACAGCACACTCCTTTGTACAACCTTGGCATTAATGTTTCTGCTTTTCTTTGGTTCTATTTTCTTTAAGGGAAACTGCATCTGTTAAGAACCTGCTTCTCCAGAAGCTCTCAAATGATTTTGTTTTCCGGATGAATTCCAGCATGTAACTTTGGTACTCTTGTTTGTTACTTGTGTAAAACCTGTTCTTCTGTCGTTTACGGTGTAGTCGGGGGGGAGGGAGGGGGGGATGTTAAAAAATTTAAAAAAAAAAAAAAAGGAATTCATGTAGTTTAACTTTTAACGAAAAGAAACAAAACTGCTTCATAAGGAAACCAATTGTATGTTAGTGTTCTCAGACAAGTCATCCTGTAGTTTCTAGCTCAGTAATGCAACACTGTACTTGTCACCAGGTGTGTTACAATTTTGCTGTACTTTCTTTTACTAGATGGTTGGGCTTTTAAATCCCAGACACTAAGCATCCTGGGCCTACTTGCTCTAGATCAAAAAAAAATAAAATAAATATTAAAAAAAGAAAAAAACCTGCAATAAAAAAAAAATTGCAATAAAGCACATTGACATGTAATGTTTTAGAAGGATGTACTGACAGCTGTTTCTAATAAATTCAGAACTGCAGCGTGGTCGGGCTGTCGTGGTGTTAGCTGTCTTTGTGTGTCCCAGCTGAGGCCACGAGCATCATCTTTAGCAGAGACTTTGCAAAGAGCCTCACCGAGGTCCAGCTCGCTCTCAGCTGGAGCTGAAGCAACCGGGCCCTGAAACCCTCTTGGGGCTGAGACGAGGGAGAAGAACACGTAGCACACGCGCGCTCCTTAATGGAGCCTTTCCTCTGTTCCCGTTACAGCGTCTTTAGAGAGAGCGGGAGCCATCAGCAGTGTTCTTGCACGCCTCGTTGCTTCCTCTGCCGTCAGAGAAAACCACAGTTGGTGATGCCAGTGCTCAGGGGAGGGGCTGGGGGGGCTGCAGGGCTGAAGCCTTCCCAAAGACCAGCTCGCCTGGATCGATTCCCTTAGATCCTTTGTTTTGTACAAGTTTGGGAAATTGCCGTTGGGTTCCCCAGTTCCTTCATGAGCACCAGGCAGCGGGGCCACTGAAGAGTCGGGGAGTTGGTGGGTGCTGTTGCTGGTCCTCTTCCACTTCAGCTGTAGGTGTTGGCAGGAGGGGTCTCTGCACGCTCGTGGTGCAGCAGCGATGTCGTGGGAGCTGCTGGGGAGAAGCCCAAGGCAGCCCAATGGTGGCCAGCCAAAGGGCATGGGCAAGCTTGGGAGCTGGCAAGGACAAACCCGGGGGGGCTTCACCCCTCAGTCTTGTGAGTCTGATGGGATGTCACAGCAGCATCCTTGGAAATATAGGACAGGGGCAGAAGGGGACTCTGTGCGCAGCTCGGCTGGCCGGGGTTGTAAATGGCTCAGTGTTTTTGCAGCCCCATGAGTCAACGTTTTTGCAGATTGCTGAGCAACGTTTTTCCAACGTGCTGAGTTGACCATTTAAACAAAAAATGCTGTGCCAGCATTTTCTCACGTTGCCCAGTAAGCCTTTCTGGCCGCTTAGTCAGCATTCCCTCCATCGCTTGAGCTGCAGCCCCTCCGCCAGCGGGTTCGGAGCAATGGAAGGGGCAGAAAAGGCCTGGTCATGGCACAGGGGAGTGAGGAGCACCCCCATGGATCCTCAGGGCTTGCTCACGCATCTAGCTTTACTCCCAGCAAGGTCGCCCCATATTAAAGCTGTGGACATTGTGGGCCAGTGTTTACCCCTGGGCACCCAAGCAGGAGAGCGAAGGGGAAACATCCCCTAGAAACTGGGAGGACGCTGCAAGGTGCTCCTGGGGACCAACTTTTTATTATTATTATTTAATTTATTTCTTTCCTTTTATTAAAGGCTAATGAGGATGAGGTAGCATCACAGGGAAAAAAAGTTAGGCCCTAATTGGCGAATCATTTTTTCAGGGCTTTGCCAGAAGGCTCATTTCGTTATGAAAACATTACAGCTGGGAGCTGGTGTAGGAAATTTCCAAGCAGCCGTGCTGACTGGATGGAAAGAAAAACACCTCCCAGCTCAGATGTCTTCTCAGAGAAAGGGCAGATCCCCGGGATTTTTCCATCCCCAGCCACGCCAAGGAGCTTCTTGCGAGTCCCCAGGGTCCCCCCCTAGTCACACAGAGGACCCTCCCTGGGGGCAGGCGATGGTCCAGCACCCCGTGGGCATGGTACTGCAGGGCACGGGTGCAGGATGGACAGACAGACACCGCCAGCAGGATTTTGTGGGATTCCTGTTCCCCCAGGGCAGTTGTAGTGGGAGATTCCTGAGAGGATCTTGCTCATATGAAAAAAGTCTGGAGAAAAGTTCTCCCAAAGCCCATCCTCCCCTGGCCAAAACGTCTCGGTGTAAGGCCTCAGGGTTTGGTTCAGACCGTCAGGGTTTAGTTCAAAAGCCACGGGCTTGTGGCAGCAACCAAGCTGCTCCGTTTCTCCTCCGTGGTTTCAGCTCTCGAAACATGGACTTACTGGAGTTTAATAGATACCGTGTTGCTGGGTGACGGGAGTGACATAACCACCAGCTGTAGCTCAGAGTGCCACAGACACGTGGCAAGGCAGCTAAGGTGGGCTGCAGGGCACCTTGAGCTGCCCAAAAGAGTGGGGGGGCTCCCTATGGAAACCACGAGGGACACGGTTGCCTGTCCCCTCCATCCCACTCCAACATGCATGGCTGCTGCGTGGGACCCGTCAGACTCACCTGCGGTGAATGAAGCAGCTGAGCAGCCAGGGCAGCTTCTTCTCACATCAGTCCACATCATGACCAGGGGTCTGGATCAGTGGTCGGGTGCCCGAGGGAGGGAGCAGCCTGTGTCCCCTGGAGTGGGACACCCCCCCCCCAGGGATGCACGACCTGGCTGAGCACTGAGGAGACACGAGGAGGATGAAGAAGCGTTCAACCCAGCCGTGAGCTGCAGTTCCTCCCAGTGAGACATGAGATACAGCATTTCCTCCCCAGAGCATCAAGCCCAAGCTTGGAGCAGGGGCCAGCAGCTTTCAAGTAAACCATCGGATTAGGGTTGGACACAAACCCAGAATCCCCCTTTCATGAGAAATCTCATCTCCCTGACCGGGTTTCACCCAAATTGGAACAAAATATTAAAACACAAAATCTGACCGGACAATTCTTTCAAGGGAGGGTGGAAAAAAAAAGGCAACACAACATTTTCTGTTCAGCTGGCACAGTCCCACACCAGCATTAGCCTTTCTCTACTGATACAATCCAAACGCCCAGGAAGGATGAAGGACAGAGGCCTCACCCTGACCGAGATCACAGAATTTCCTAGACTGGAAAAGACCTGTGAGAGCATCTAGTCCAATCGTTAGAGATAAGCCACTTCACTGGCTACTATTTGCTCCCTGAATGTTCGTCAAGTCTGCACGTTCCAATGGCAAAACTTTATGTGTAAATCTAATTGGCTTTTGTGGAGAAGTGATGGGTAGTGCTGAGCTGCCAAAGCACCCTCTGGGTGGCATCTTCGTGCCCCCTGAGGCAGAGGAGGCAGCAGAGCATGGAAGGAAAGGTGCAGAGCATCAGCCTGAGGAGCTGCCCGCCCCTCCTGCCCCCAGTCCTTGGTGGCAGTGGTGGCTCCTGGCAAACATCTCGGCCATGACACTCACCCCCTTCCCCAGTCACTCTCCCCAAGCCTGAACACTGGCTCACACACCGTGCTTGACTCCAGCTCCCCAGTGGGCTCCCGCTCTCCTCCACGGTGCTGTCTACCCCCGGAGTCCTGTCCCTTCCCCATCCCCACCAGACCAGAGCCATTTCCCTCAGCCTTGAACTCTCCCTGGGAGCAGGAGGAGGAGCGCAGGCAGCCTCCAGCCGGCTCCTCGCACCCAGCTGGCTCAGCCTCGAAACCCTGATGCAAACCAGAGCAGCCCAGCCGCTGGTTCCCAGCAGAGGCATAAGGAGCAGCAAGAGCAGCATTAACTGCCACAGGCCTCGGATGAGAAAGGCATGTCCCGGGATGGAGAATCTTGGGTAGACCAGGAAGGCGGGAGCCAGGGTGTGTGCCTCCGTCCCATGGGTGCTTCAAAGGCAGCAGATAAACCTCTCCCCAGGCTCCTGCATTGGCTCCTGGGGGAGATCCCAGCTTTTCAGGCTGCCGTCTCGGGTCTGTGCCCAGGCAAGGCACTCACCGGCCACAAGCCTGTTGCAAGCAGAACCGGAGCACTTCCAAACCTTCTTCCTTTCCTCACACTTTCAAAGGCAGGGGCCTGATGGGTCCCTGCGAGCAGAGCCGGCCCGCCCCGCGCAGGTGCTGTGCACACTCCCACGGCCGCTCTGCCAAAGGAAACACAAACATCCTACCCAAAGAAAGCACTTTTTCATCAGCAACACAGGTTCCCATTTTTGCACAGGGCCGGCCTGTTCTGGGCAGCTTTCCCCACTGAACCACTGGGCTGAGCAAGAGCCCAGCTGAGCTTTCCGGGCTGGGCTTCAGCCAAAGCCGCCCTTCCCGCCTCGCACTGAACCACCAAAACCAGGCAACGTGACCATGGCCAAGACCTGGAGAGGGTTTAAACTGGGCTGATGTGAGACACTTCAAAGTTAAAGGGACTTCACTTCAGAGTCCCTCTTGTCCTGGCAAGAAGGAAGAAGCTGGGAATGTGGGCCCAGGGGGATGTGGGACCTGGAGATGTAGGATCTTGGGGATATGGCACTTGGGGATGTTGGCTGAGGTGGATACAGGACTTCGGATGTGGGATTTAGGGATCCAGATCTGGGAGGGACACACGACACCTGGGGTTGTGGGATCTTGGAGGTGTGGCACTTGGGGATGTGGGTTCAAGGGGATTTGGGACTCGAGGGGGGGTGACACTTGGGTATGTGGGTCCAGGGGTATGCAGGACGTTGGAGATGTGGATCCAGGGGGATATGGGATGTGAGGATTTGGGACCCAGGAAATTTGGGTCCTGGAGGACCCGGGATGTGGAGGATGTGGGACTCTGCTTCTTCTTACTTCTGGCAAGGCCAAACCTGTTTGTCCAAGCCCTGCAGAGACAATACGCCCCAGTACCTAGAAGCACAGAGACAATAGCCCTGGTACCTAGAAGCAGCTGTTGGAGGGTCATTCCAGTTTCATGGAGTGGTGCAACTTATGAAATAGGCCAGGACAACAAAAATAGCCTGAAAAAGAGAAAGAAAAAAACCAAACAAGTGTAACTTTGGCCTGATATTTGGCAAGATGTTAGAAGAGAGGAATCGGGGAGAAAGAGGGGGTGAGCGGGAATGTAAGGGCACTTGGACACACATCACTCGTGAAATAAATAGCTCCGGGTATTTTATACCTGCCCTCAGTGGCGGACAGGTGGCTGGGGAGAGGAACAGCAGCGGTTCCTCATCCTGCTCCTCTGCGCCCATCAAAGCGCTGCCGCTCGCCCGGTCCCCACCAGCCCCCAGCACCTGCCCGGGCAGAGCCGGGACCACAGCCGAGCTCAGCCTCCCTGGCTGCTGGGGGGAGCGAAGTCCACAGGGCCAAACGTGAGGGAACAAAGAGGCCTTTCACAGCTGCGGCTTGGCCAAAGAAACCAGGGAATATTTCTGTCCAAGAGCTTCCAAACAGCACCTTGCTTTGATCCCAGGCACAGGGCGGGTTGTTGGGGTTTTTTCCTTCCTTCTTAGTGTTGCTCTTATTTTCTTATTCCTACTTCAAGGTATAATTTTTTTTGTGAGTGTTTATAATTTCTAGGAGAAAGTTCTTGCTGCTCTGGGAAGGAAACCTCTTGCTGGGAACAAGGTGCACGCGATGAACGGCCCCTTCATTGCTTTACCCTGCTGAGGGAGGCTTAGACTGCCCTTTCTGCAGGGGATTTTGGATGGAACACCACAGCATGTGGCTCCCACAGCCCCTCCAAGGACACAGCACCTCTCCTTCACACCCAAGGGTCCTCCTGTGGGAGAGGAACTCCTCCTGCTGGGGCTCAGGTGTCCATCACCATCATTTTCAGCTCAGACGCTGGTTTCTGAACCCATGTGATAAATCCCAGCCTCACTCAGAGTGGGACACCCAACCAGCTCCATGACTCCACACCTTCCTCCCAAACCATGCTCAGGTAGCCTTTCAGACACCCCCTGGACCTGAGGACAAGCGTTTTCCTCCTGAGTAGCCTCCAAACCTGCTGGATTTTCATCCAGTTTTTCTGTCACCTGTCTAAAAGCTGTTCTTCCACTCCAAACACAGAGGGAAGGGACAGGACCCCACACACACCTCCCATCTGAAGCTGTTCTCCCCTCCTGGCAGGGCAGGCAGGCCAAGCCTCCCCTGCCCATATCCCAAATATTTTTAGGCAGCAGGAAACACGCCTTCGCTGCTGCCAGCCTCCGGCACTGGGATGGGAGGAGACGTGGAGGAATGGAGTCAGCCTTGTGAGGCCACCGCTGCCTGTGAGCCAGCGGCCAAGGGAATAAAGCCACCCCTCTCCTCTTCCTTCTCCTGGCCCCCCAGATGCCTTCTGACGGATGTTGCTTTTGGATGGGACCCTCTTGCAGCCCAGCTGCTGGAAAAACACGCCAGGGCAAGGCCCATGTGCCCACGGGCTGTCTGGAGTCCATCACTGGCTGTGTGCGGGGACACCGGCCAAACCCCCGCCCTGCCCGCCACCAGCAGCACTTGGCTTTCCAAGGGAGCACCTAGGGGTGCACAAGGCTCCCCACTCAGCACCCACATCCAGCTAGAGCCCCTCACTAATGCCACACTGCCCCACCACAGCCTGAGTGGGATGAGGGAACCCCAGACCAGCACCCTAAGCCAGCCCCACGCTGGGGGAATGGTGCTTTTCCCCCATGCTGAGTGATGGGTTGGCGCCTTCGAAGGATGGAACACAAGGAGTGCTTCTGGCCAGCTCACCAGGAGGAGCAGTGGGGGTGCCCTGACTGGGAATTTGCTGCTCAGCCTCAAGCTGGGAGATGCTCTGGGTCCCAGCCACGCCAAGGGCCAGCTGCAGTTCCAGGAGCAGCCCTGATGTGCTGGAAGCAGGGATGGGCTGTGTGATGAGACTTCGTGGATAGCAGGACATTTTCTGGCTCTGCCACTGCATCCCTGAGCATCCTCAGGCACATCCCTGCAGCTCTACCACCCTCTTCTGACCCATGAGCCTTGACAATATTTGGGCCTTATCCTCCTCTCCCTGAACAGCAAATGCCCCATTCAGCAAACAGACCCCAAAGGAGCATCATCTCCTTGCCTTTCTCTCCCACCCTGTCCCATCATGGGTACAGCACCTGCCCAAAAACTCCCCGGTGTCCATCTCTTGGGTTGTCCGCAGCCCCCATCAGGGCAAGCCACCCCTGGAGCTTCACCAGGGCCTGGCCAGAGCATCCCCAGAGGGCTGTGGCAGTTCTGGTGGAGCCCCTACCCCAGTCCCCAGAAACTGGGACAGGATGGAACGGATGGCCCTGCGTTTGGGGTGTGCCTGCACGCAAGGGTGCATGTCCTCCCCGCCCCTGCACAGGATGGCCCTGGCAGATAATCAGAAAAAGGAGCATCAGCTCAACTGCAACCTCACACCAGCTCAAGCTGCCAAATCCCAAAGACTCCCCAAAACTCACGCAAGTCTCCCAATCAGCTGAACATCATTCGTGTCCCATCACCAGCGCCTGCCCCTCCAGCGCAAGGACGGAAAAGCAGAACCGAAACATGTGCATCCCATGAACGGGGCGGGGGTGGGGCCCTTCCTGGATGCTCCACGGGGATTTCCATGAAAACAGAAACCCTCACTCACACCACCAGGGGCATGGGCAGCACTGGCCTGGCTCCAGCCAGCTGCTGAAGATTTTCCTGGGGAACACAAAGTGGGGGTTCCATCCAGCTGCAAAACAGCTGAGTGGGCTGCTCATGCCCCCGATCCAGCAGCACAGTGCGGGCAGGGGCAGGGCAGGGGCTCGGCTGCGCCACCACCATTTCTTTACCTTTAAAGGCTTACGTCCCAAATGGAGGTTGTATTTCCCATGACAGCAGCTCTGCGGCCCCACGGCTTTCTGCTGGATGGCACCACAACTGGCTGAAAGCTTCGGAAAAAGGTGACGGGGCGGAATCCTTCCTGGCCTGAGGTGTTTCCCGGCTAAAGCAACAGGGAAAGACAGTTCATGGAAATGCAGGGGCTGAGGGGACACGGGGCAGGACAAGGGGGCCCTGCTCCCCTCCTCATCCTCTTCATATCCTTATCTTTTTCATAGAGGAATAGGGAAAGCGGGCAATGCCGGGCAGCGGTGTAGGCCCTCCCACCCCAGATGAGCATTCCCCACCACTGCAGGTAATCCGCTGTGATAGATTAAATATCGCCTGACCCCAGGGGAGCACTGGGGAGAGCCAGGGACACCCCGGGTGAGAACTAGGGGAGCAGGATGCTCGGCCAGCCAGCCCCTGTCGAGTTCAGAGACAGCCCCGCACACAGGAGCTGCCCGGGCAGTGCTGTGGGAGAGCATCCACTGCTGGAGACGTTCCCAGTCAGCCCCGGCCTGAGGAAACCACAGGTATTTCAGCCCAGAGAGGGGAAGGGCAGGCACGAGGAGCTGCACAGGAAAATGGAGCAGCCTGTGGGCGCTCCTGTCCCGGGGCATCACCGCCCCAGCACACAGCACCCGGGCCCCATCTGGCACCTCTCGGGACCAGGAGGACTGATGCTCCCCGCCTCAGGCCCGGGTGATGCAGCCGTCCCACGGCGGGTGTGTCCGGCGGCCGCCCTCACCAAGGCCCCGGTTCGAGCCGGTGTCAATAAGCGGGCTGGCACGGAGCCTGCTCTAGAGATGCTGTTCGAGGGAGCCCTCTGACATGGGCGCAGCTTAGTGGGATTAGTGGGCAGACGGACGTGACTGCGAGGCAGTCGCCTGGCGCTAATTAAAGAAGGGCTATATTTAGGCACTGTGTTATCCCCTGCATTTCACTTGGGTTTAGTTCCCAGGCTGCCAAGCCGGGGTAGCACATGCGGAAGGGCACGGCCACAGGGCAGGATGGATTCATCCCTGGCCAGTGCTACCTACTGAGGGCTGGAGGGGCAAGCGGGGGACCCTAACCTTGTGTCCTGGCTGGTGCTGAGCCCCCCGGAAAAATGGGGTTTAGGGAGCAATAGGAGCACGCCTGCACAGTCCCTGCCCTGGACCACAAGTATCTGCCACCACCCTGACCCCCAACCAGGGTCGAAAGCACTGCCCAGCACAAAGAGTTCCTTGTGCATGGCAGAGGCAAATCCCCCATCCCTCAGAGACCCATCTCTCCGTGGTGGCACTGGCCTGGCAGCAATGCCACTGGTCCCTCAATCCCCTGCTGCCCCTCAGTACAGCAGGAGCACATCCCCAGACGTGGCTGAGCCCCCTGAGAAACAGCAGCTGGGATAGATCCCAGCACTCCCCAGCCCTTGTGCTCTCCTGGGCCAGGACAGACAGTTAGTCCCATTCATTTTCCCCTTTGCTACATTGCCACAAGGACTCTAGAATTAGATTTTTGGAGGAGTCTTGGGCTGGTTTCCCCCCTTTTCCAGAGTGAATTATTGATCAGGTCACTGCTAAGCTTTCTCCCCTCACTGCCTGGCTGCTGTGATTCCCTGCTGGAGCAGAGGGTGGGATGGGGCAGTAAATCAAAATAAAAGAATAATTAATGACCCAGTGAGATGAAAACCAGCGGAAAGCCAAGCTGCTCCAGCTGGCCCAGGACACCTGGGAGCGTTTTTGCAGGAGGGTATCTTTTGGGGGAAGGGCAGAATAAAGAAGCGATGGCGAGTGAGCCCCTCACTCTGTGGACTGATGCTGGCAGTCATGCCATTGCAATTCCCATCACATCCCTGTCCTGTTCCCCCCAGGGTTGGCCCTGAATAAATGTAGGGGGTGTCTGTTACAGGGCAGCACCCCAAAATGCAGCCACAGGCCCTGCCACCAGCCAACCACAAGCAGCGAGACGTCCCCATATCCCCAGTGCTCATCACCAGCTCCAAGTCCTGACGCTGCACGAGGTTCCTGGACACGACAGAGCCAAGCAGCATCCCAGGGTGATCCATCAGGTAAAGCCTCTCCTCGAGCAGCGCAGGTGGGCAGGTTGGACTATCACTCAATAAACTTCAGCTGGAAAAAAACAACAACAAACCAAACCAAAACCAAACAACCACAGCAATTTGTTTATTTATTTAAACCCCTTGAGTCCAGGAGCAGGTGCCCTGCTCCCTTGAGCCAGAGGAGAGCAGCTGGAGCTGTGGGCTCCCATCACCTCAGCCACGGCTTGCCCCGGTTCCCTGCTGCCCATCAGAATTAGCCAGCCCGTTTGAGCGGGTTTACGATAATCATCAAATAACTGGTTCATTGACAGCATGTCAGGCTGAGAAGACTAACTGAGCGCTCGTTTGCTGATTGCTAATTAACTTAACATTCCTAATCCCTCATTAGCAACTATGAAGTAAGCTCTGAAATATGAGGTCAGCCCTAATCGGCGTTTAAAATATAAAGCCCACTGGCACGTGATGGTGGCGGGAGAGGGGGGCCAGCCTCCAGGGCTTCTGTGGCTGGGAGGGATGAGGCTATGCAGAACAGACCCAGATGTGAAGGGTTAAAACCCACAGGGCCACGGACATCTACACACCACCCCATATCTCAGCCCCGAACCACTCAGGGCACATCGTGGCTCCACACCAGGCACAGGCAGCAGCATTTGGGGTGCCAGCACATGATGTGCCCCAGGTCCCTCTCAAGTCCCATTCCTTGCTGTTCTTGGTTGGACATCGCCCCTAGGGCTCACAGCATCGCTCTGATGTCCTCTCGCTTTGCCCCCTGCAACCCGACTTGCCCAGCTGGACAGCCCCAGATGGGCCTTCCTGCAGACAGGGACCCTTGTGTCCCAGAGGACTGGCAGCAGGAGGGATGGAGGAGCAATCAGCCATGGCAAATACCCTTGGCAATTAGCACCACGTCCCTGTTCCAGGCCTTTATGGAAAGGAGGGAGGCAACGGATTTTAACAATGGATTTTAATGGGCTTTTAGGATGGCTTTTAACCCCGGTGAGCTGAACACGTCTAAGAGGGGATGACAAGTCCAGTGTGACGCATGTGACATCTCTGGGACAAATTCCAGGCAAAAGCACCCGCAGGCGAGGCTGACCTAGCCCCGCTCCCCTCTGTGTCAGAGGGACTGAACCATGGGCTGTGGGGGACACTGCCACTGCCAGCCCCACCAGCTCTCCCCTGGCCCTGCGGGGTCAGGGCAGGGGCTCTGTGCTGTGGCGCTGTGTTTGGTCCCACTGCCCGGCCTCACTCCTGCCAGCCAAAGCCTCCAGCCTGCAGAGTCAGTGGAGGCACCAATCCCCACAACAAATCCCCAAAGCCTCTTTCTGCTCTTGACTCTTGTGCCGTTTCTCAAGGGTTGACTGAGCAGCCCCCTGCCACTTGCACCCTGCACCCAAGAGTGGCTACAACCTCCTCCCTGTCCCACAGGCAACCCCTTCCCTGTCTCTCTGCTGTGGCTGCTGCTGCCTCTCAGCGCTGGGAGCAAACCAGCCTCCTGGGCTGCAAAGCCTGCAGGGTCTGGGGGCCTGGAGCTGCTGCTGCTGTCAGGGACGGGCCCAGAGGTCAAGGCAGCAACTACAAGGGGACAGCCCCACAGCTGCAGGACATGGGCAGCCGCCAACCCCACCATGCCAGGCATGGCCAGAGGAGAAAAGTCTCCAGGAAAAGGCAGAGAAGCAGTGCCTGGTTCTGCCCGTAAAGCCCCAATTTGAAGCAAAATGCATCAAAATATTCTTTTCTAATGCACGCAAAGGCAGAATAAACTCATTATCTTGCACCACTGACAGGTATTCCAGGTCTAGGCACTGTCCAAACCAAGTAGGAATCAGCACTTTGCAACCCAGTTCCCCTCTTGGCTTCATCTGCAACTAGGGCCCAAAATCACGTGTCACTTTTCTGGCAGCCTGGCTGTGGGGAAACAATCTGAGCCATTCTGGTCTTGTCTAAACCCATGCAAAGGCAGAGCCAAAAGCTCACAGGAGCATCACGCAGTTCACCAAGACAGCACAAACCCTCTGGGCCCTGGGGACATGCCCCTGGCTCAGTGCGACTCTGACAGATGCTCCTGCAAAACCTCTTGTGGGGTGACCCTTTCCCCCGCCAAGAACAGCCCCCCGTGCACAAGGCCACCCACCTCTCCCACGATTTCATATCATTATTATTTAAACACCCCCAAAAGCGGGGGAAAGGCTTGCAGAGGGGACAAGCCCTGATCTCCCAGGGCACAGCAAGCGCTGCCGCAGGTGCCAAATTTTGATGTGGCCACGAGTCATCATTTGGTGCATGCGACAACAATTCCAGCTGCGGCTTCCATTCAGGGCAGGCTGTCGACAGCCGGGGGCCAAGCATCCATGCGGATTGTTTCAGCTCTCCCCCTCATCCCCATCTTCAAAATACCTGGTAAGCTGCAGGCAGCCTGCCTGGCGGCTGCGGGACTTTGCCCGGCGTCTTGCTCGCACCCTCTGGGTGTCAGCGAGGGGGTGCTGATGTGTGCTGAGCTGCCCACGTACATGTCGTCATTCAGGAGGAAAATGGCCCGTTTTACTTGCAGCTTAATCCTCTGGAAAAATAAACTGCTGTGGACTAAGAGCAATTTATTTCTGACTGGGGGAACTTTAATCTTAACCCTAACTGAACTCTAGATAGTAAGTCTTAAAAAAAGGAGAAAAACTGGATGTTCCCATGAAGATGTGATTTGAAAAGCTCATGTTGCCACCTCGCTGCTTGTCTCCAAGGAGCAGGACCAGAGCGATGCTCCCGCCCCAGTCCCAGCCCCGGCCCTCCGTGTCAATGGAGTGTGATGCTCTGGACCCAGGAGCCAGGTCCCTGCACAGAGCCAGGAGCGGCAGCAGGATCTGTGCAGAGCCCTGTCGTGCCAGGGTAAGGCCACTGCAGGAGATGCGCCAGCGTCCTTCCGCCGCGCGCCGTGCGCTCCCGTCCCTCTGAGCCGGGCTGTCCCTCTCCGCGTGGGCAGCAGCATCACTCTCTTATGAACCGACGTCAGCAATGACGACCAGCGGCGCAGTGAGAGGCTGCCGGCAGAGGCACTGCAAATCTCCCGTGGACAGAGCTGCGCTTCGCCCCCGATTTCTGCTCGGCAGCTTCTCCGGAGCACGGAGACAAGGGATATTTTGAGCATCCTTGGCAGTAGCGAACAAGGCTGTGTCCAATCCCCCCAGACGTGAGCATCGCCCCAGCTCTTTTTTTCCTTTTTCCAAGGACAGGAATATGCCTTTGAAGGCTTTTCCATGAGGGGAGTGCACACCGGCAAGCGTTAAAAGGAAAGGGCTGTTTCTGGAAAGGTTTGGGGAAGCGCGTTATCAGCACAGCCTAAATAACTGGGTGCACAAGGGGTTGATGTAGCTTCTGCCATCCTGTGCTGTACCTGTGCTGCTGGCAGCCGCTGCTTTTGGGATTTTAGCGTGCACACAATTCACACACCCATCAGCTGCTCTGTTCAGCTGGGGCCGGTCCCATCTTCTCCTCGTCCTCCTGTTTCTCAGCTAAGTTTCATTCACGTCTTGCAGTTTCTTACCCCTTCCGTAACGGCTGACCGTCAGCACCCTGCTTTCGAGCAGACACAACACACTATATACTTACAGGGCTTTCAGTGGAGGATGGTAAATTCTGGGCTCAAGTTTCAGAGTGGAAAGCTTTGGCTTATCCACACATCTGGCCTGTGGAGCAGAAAATCCCAAATAGCCGGGCAGATTTACTGCCATACGTCCGATACCCAGACACTCTGCAAAGTTTATTTTCTGCCCCGCCAAGCGGTGGGTTGAGCCGGTGGGGCGAAGGCGCAGCCACCCTGAGCAGTGTGGGGAGAGCGAAGAAGAAGAGACACACACGAGTCTGAATTTATGTAAAAAAAAAAAGCAAAAAAAAAAAAGCTGTTTATTTTGGAGGAGGATTTGAACATCGACATGCAGGTACAACATGAATAAAAATTATTGCACCGCTATTATGTGGCAATTGTTCAAGTTTCTAAAAACACAGAAATTCCACACTTTCTCTTATCTAGCTAAGTGCTGAGTGACACAGCTTGGCGGAGCCCAGCTCAGGAGGTGCTCTCCCAGCCACCTGGATATGGTAATCGAACACAACGTAAACACACACTGCTGTCAAATCTTCTACTAGAAGTACAGAATTATCCTTCACATCCAGTAAGAGAAAACCAGAGAAAGACTTTATCCTCCCCTCTTCGGAAGAAAAAAAAATTATAATAAAATAAAATAATTAAAATACTCCAAATCACACCTTAATGCAAGTGTGGCAACCAAAACCACTGGTCACTCCTACCCCTTCCCCAGCAAGCGCTCTTTAGTATATTAGCAGCCAAAGGCCTCTGACATTCGAACCCAGGAGTGGCCGTTACAACGCTAAAGTCTAATATTTACAATAAATATCATCCATTTCTCTTAGTTTGCAACAGTAAGAGACAAAGGGAAAAATAACACTGAAATGAGACGTGGGGCAGGAATGTGCCAGCTGGATGGATGCAGGAGCAGAGAGTAGCTGCAGGGGCTGGAACCAGCTTTGATGCCGTCAGCCCAACACAGATGAGGAGCACAAGACACATTCAAGCCGACAGAAGGGAACAGAGAAATGAAGCAGGAAAGCAGCGTATTTGGATGGTTAGATGCACGGTTCATTCACCAAACGCACACCACACACACGCAACTTCTACCCCCACCTGTCTGACTCGAGGTTATCTACGGAAGCCAAGTTCTTGGCTTGCTGAATGCTTCGCTCGGGTGCAAAGGGTCTGATCCTGCACTGGGGAGCACTCTCGCTCCTCACACTCAGCTTTTCCAACACCTTGTTGTTCCTCGACACATTTTGCAAGGTTATTTGAGAAAGCATTTAAGCAATTCTTAGCAGAGCAAGGAATACCTTTCGGTCTGCCTACCTGGTTTTTTGTCAAAAGTTTAGAGAAACAGTCTTTTTTGCCCAAACTTTTTGCCAAGGTGCACCATTTAAATTTGACAGAAGGTGGAACTGGGACAATGGGGCACCCGGCACACCGAGGGTAACTGCAGGACTGACCAGGAGCAGGGGATATGGGGCTTCACAAAAAAAAAGCAATGGTGGCACTGTTTGGCTTTGGCTTCCAAAGGCTTTAAGGGCTTCCACGGGGCTTTAAACTGCATCGATCACTTACTGTACCACAGCTACAAAAGAAATGATGAAACACGCCCCTTCTTTGGCCAATTCAGGCAAAAGCAGTAAAAGCTGTGACATAGTAAGGTGTTTCACTCCTCTTTTTATGCGTAACAAAGGGTAACTCTGCAATTCAGTGCTGGAACCACCAGCTGCAAAGGGAGGGAGTTAGTTGCTAATAGAACGGGTACCTTCAGCGGGTCTCATCCTCTGCGTGGGATGAGCCAGGTTATCCAGTCCTCTCTCCTAAAAGCAATAGCTGGGTTTCTCCCTAGGGTTTTTCAAATGCAGAGCCCTTCATGGATGCTCCAGGAACACGCTCACAGAAGCTATGTCACCACAACGACAAGGAAACGGGGACTTGCCACCCAGGGAACAGACAAGTCAGACCACGTCCTCACTCCGGGCTCACCAAATTGATACCGAGATTTCCATCTCACCAAGGGTAGGTGCTCTCAGGAGATAAGCTTGAGACTCGTCGTTGTAATTACCACAGACTCAGGATGCTGAATCAATTTTTCACTACTCCTGTCCATTTTATCATAGACTGTACTGCCAATCAGACTGCAATTCTCAGCAATTTTTTAGTAGATCAACCCATCGGGGAGCAATCGAGGCAGGTAAGTACCAGGTCCTGCCAAGTGTGTTCCTCACTTGATATTGTTCGAATCAGCACAGAATGATGCACATCAACCAGAGAGCTCTGCAAAGCTGGAGATACCCAGGACCCTGACCAGGCAGTGGAAATACCACAATTTGTAACTGCAAACCAAGTTTTACAAGTAGCCTATGAAGTCCAGGAAGAGCAAAGAGATAGCACAAGCTCTGCTCTCGATACCGTCACAGCAAGATTTATTAATGTGTTATCTGGGAGTGTTGAGGCTTTGGTTAGTGTATCAACAACACCATACAGGTTCACACAGACACACAGAGTAAACACTCACTTAAACATCCTTTAAAAAAAAAAAAAAAGCAGCTCAAACCAAACCAAAACTTGGTCCAGAAATGAAATCCAAGCAGTCAAAATCAAGAATATAATGGGGGGAAACAATGTTATACAGAAAGAAGCAGGGTCAGATTTCAGAGATATTTGTGATTCGTGGATTGAGCTGAAATCAAGCTGAAAGAGATGGAGAAAAATACACTCCTATATAAAAACGTATTTGCGTTTACGGGAAGCGAATCAAAACTTCAAGTTCAGAAAAAGCCAAGACAATGAAGAAGGCAGCGGTGTAATGAAATCAGACCAACAGAGGCAGGTTTTAGCTTGAAATACTGTTGCACAGTCATTTTGCTTCTAACAGAGTAAGCGAGTGAGCAGGATACTAGACCTTGCGGGTGATCCGCAGGGAGATACACTCAGACAAGACTAGAATAAAAGCTGAGCACAATCTGGGACAAATGACGGGAGTGTTCATTGAGAGGAACCTTTAATTGTATGAAGAAATGGCTTACAGTGCTACAGGTATCACCTCTAGGCGCATTTATTGGTGTACTATTATTGATCTAATCCTCAGCAAAGAGCACTGTTATCCAGAGTCGGTCACACTTAAAGCAAAGCAATGTCTAAACCTAAGAGCAAAGAGTAATTTTTTTAATGGAAAGTGACCTCAGCAGTGGAAATGATCTAGCTATCAAAGCCGAAATCTTAAAATATCAAGTGTATTTTGAAGTCTGCTTGCAGCTTGCCCACAGAACTCGAGGAGCCTGAACTCTTCATAGGTTTCTTGTTTGTTTTTAAAACGGGCGGATTCAGAAAACTCAGCAAGTTTCCCAAGCGCCAATTCAGAAATGTTAAGGAACACCTTAAAATCCCTACCTATTTTGACTCACCAAGAGAAGGAAAAGTCTCCAAAGGTCATTTATCATTGCGATAACTTTGCCTGAGACACACCGGAGAACAGGCGACTAACAAATTTCTCTACTTTAAAACCAACCTACAAGGCATCCCTCTCCTGGGGTCATTTACTCCAAGGCAGGGCAAGTTATGAATTGAAGCCAGAGAAAGAAAGAGAAAAACATCATTAAAATTTTAAAAACAGAGGGAAAAGTTGCCGTGTGTCCCATAAAGGATAAGTAAAAACAATGCCAGAAAACCCCCACAGCTTACAGATTGGAGATTTCTCCTTCTGATAATTCCACTGAAAGATACTTTTCAGTCGGTTTACGGAGAAGTCAGGGATCGCTCTCTGCCCGGCCCCGCCAGCCTCGGTATCCCCTAAGGACATGTGCAGGACTTGCGAATGCACACAGTGATGAAGAGGCCTTACGAAGAGGGTTTGTAGTTTCAGAATTGCTTGTGGACAAGAGAGCATTTTCTTCTCCTTGTCAAAGGACACCAGGTTGTAAATCCAAAGGAAATACTTGAAATTTTTGAATTTCAATGGCATTTCAAAGAGAAGGTTGAAAAGCGGAGATTTTTAAGTAAGCTGCCTTTTTTGTACACAAAATTTTGGGGATCTCTAATAAACGCAGGATCAGAGGGAAGAGCAACAGGCCCTAAACACAGGTAACATAAACGCTCGGGAAGGGAAAAAATAAAATAAATCAACAAACTTGTTTCTTAAGCCCTGCTTTAAAGATACCCTGTTCTAAAGAGACCTCAAACAGCAAGCATTACTGTGTACAAAAATAGAATAGCAAGGATGAAAAAACACAAAAAACAGTATGAAAAAAACCCTCCCAAAAATAGATGTACACAAGTTCTATTTTATATTAGTGTATATTACAAAATTCAAACATGCAGTCTCTATTTTGAATGTAGAATGCTCCAGTCCATGTGTACCAGGGATGCTGCTATGTTTTCTTCACAGCATCATCATGTGACAGGGGAAAGTCTTGTATTTTTAACTGATTTCCAACCTCTTTACTTTTCGCTTGTGCGGGAGTCCCTTCTTTAGAGGGCCTCGTGCTGCCATCTGGCAGAGGAGAGGCTCTCAGAGCTGCGTGTCCCAGAGCGTGAGACAGCTCTTTCGATGGAGTGATTTTGCAGCTGCCTCCCAACACTTCAGGTGCTTTAGCACTGCAAAAAGTTGCCTCCTTTTTTGCTACCACAGCACACGTTGCCTCCCAGGGCTTTGCTGAGTTTAACGACTCCATGCAGGACTTGCTCCTTGTGGTCAGACCATCCGTGCTCGATAGTTTGGCTTTCTCTTGACACGCTCCTGCTTGTGAAGTTTCCTGCCTTTTTTGTTTTGAATCTCTCTCTTCTTTACAGGAGGCACCCAAAAGGGGGAAATCCTTTCTCTTTTCCACCTCTCCAGAACCAGACATACTAAGCTTCAAAGGGCCTAGCACACTCTGAGCTAGCGGCACTAACTGAGACGCGGAGAGAGCTCTTTCAATAGCACCGGGGACGAGGAGCGTGGAGGACACAGGATCTGCTGGGCTCGTTTTGCTGGCGGTTGGAGCACTCTCTGCCTGGGATGAGCTGGGCTGCTTTTCTGCACTAGGACTTTTTTGGGGCTTTTCACTCGTGCTTCTAGAAGCCAGCAATGAGGTGCTGTGCTGTTCCGCAGGCTGAAGCATCTCCTTGTGATCCTTCTCGCTGCAAGCTGCGGAGCTTACTGAGACAGGAGTGCTCACGCTTGGTGTGCACCACGAAGAAAGTGTCAGTAGAGGTTTGGAATCCTGTTTTTTCTGACTGCTTTCTGTTAGCAGAGGGTCTTTGAGGTCAAGCTTAACACACGAGGCCCCTGAAGAGTCACTTTCTTCAAGTTCCAGGAGTTTGATTGATGGGCATTGTACACGTTCTGTGTGATCTACTGTTTTTTGAGTAGTTGTAGTTCGTCCTAGGTCTTTGATAGCTTCAGAAGACTTGTCTTTTGGACCAAAGCACTCAAAAGTTTTGTTTTCTGGTAATTTATGTTCTTTTGCAGTTGCTTCCGATCTCAGGAATGGCTTTTCAGAGTTAGCTAATTTTTCTGGAGAAGTTCTTGGGAGGACCTCTGATGGGGAAGGGTGCACACTGATTTGCAGTGGCCCTGAAACAGGCTTGGCTTGTTGATTACTTCCCTTCTGCAAATCTTCCATACCTTTTGGATCTTCAGGTAGAAAGGCATCATCCTCAATACTATCCTTGCTTTCCAATTTGGATGAGAACTTACTATCCTCATTAAAAGAATCTGAGCCTTGGTCTCCACTGTCAGGGGGCTTGTCCAGCCTTCTCCCATCCTGACTATCTTCTGAACCATCATCCGTTTCATCTTCAGAAGAATCCACTTCTCTGATGGCCTCTTGCTTCTGCAGAGACTCCCTCCTCTCCACCCTGTCCTGTCGAATAGCTCCCAACTTCCGTGAACCCGGCTTCTGCAACATCCCTTTTTCCGCTAGCCCAAGTTTGCCACCTGTCGTTTCATTCGCAGATTCTTGTAAGCTCTGGAGACTAGGATCCCTCTGCAGCATCTCCTTCTTAAATTCAGAGTGTGAGATATCCAAGCTATGCTTACGTGAGGAAGTCAGCTTCTTCTCAGAAGAGGACAGCGAGGCAGCCAGCTTCTCGGCCGACTGCACCCTCTTTAGCAAAGGAGACCTAGGGGGCTCAGCACTTTTGGGGCGAGAAATCTGTCTCACCAGCGGTGGAGAGGAGTGTAGCTTTACTGGAAAAGACTGAATAATACTGGAGCTGCCAACTGAGTGTCCTGGTAAAGGAGAAGGGGAGCGCTGTGGTGATGTGGACTGTGGAGTTGGTGACGGAGTGTGAGCTAGGGGTGACAGAGGGATGTTTCCTGCAGATTTACGCCTTGGAGATCTGTACTGCCTTTGAAGCTTTGGTGCTAGGCCATGCAGAGAGCTGGGTCGGATGTGTCCAGAGCTGGCTGGAGAATTGGGAACACTGGAACTGGGAGAGCTGCTCTGGGAAGAATTGCCACCAACTTCAAAGACAGGGAAAAGAGAAAAAAAAAATAATAAAAAGACTAAGAATACATATTGGCCATTAAAACAAGTCATTGAAAATAAGACACGAAAAGTCACGACAAAATGCCATGTTACTAGAAAGCGCTGCAGTAATATTATAAGGTAATACTGCACGGCTTCTCATGGAAAATTCACACCATTGTCACGCAACACCAGAATATAGCAAGAAACACATTCTGCTATCAGAACGTTTTTTTCTGAAAAAAGCTTCCAAGAAGATAAACCGTATCTTTTATTGCTATTCTCAAGATGCAAATCTCTTTATTCCATCAGCTGATTCAATTTTCAAATGTGATACTCTGCCACACTGTTTTGATTTCTTTTCTCTGAACTAATATAGAAAATGTGTCAAACTGCTACAAAAACACTGCAGCTTACAATACCCATTTGCATCAAAGTCAAAGGATGCTGGCAGTACAGCAAATGCATCCTTACAAGGATGTATGGATTTTCATTTTTAAATGAATCAATCAATGAGAAAACATCCATCCTTAAGGTAATCGACATCACAGCTGTCATTTTACTTCACAAACAGACCTCCTACCTGCTGCTGTGTATTTTACTTTAATCAATAAGCACAAATTTTCTCCAAGTTTTTTTCTGCCTGTGTGTGGATTTCTTGGTTTTGTGTTGTGGGGTTTTTTTTCTTCTTTTTTTTTTACCTGAGTGTACAGACTCGGGAGTGGATCTGTAACTCTGCGTTGGTGACCGAGGAGACAGGTTGTGAGTTGGAGAGCCCGGCACACTTTCTCCAGAAGACAGAGAGCGGTTCAGTGAAGATAAACTCCGGCTGGTGTGAAGTAGCGATGCTTGTTTAGTGATTTTTCTCAACAAAGAACTCTTCTTCTTACTGTGGAAGAGCATTCAAAAGTTGTTTACAAGCCCACACGATTTATTTACCTTTTACTGGCATATTTCAGTCAATTTTATGGCACAGCTAAAGAGAAAATGAAAACAACAAAAAAAGAAGAACTAAAGGACCTACCTGCTGATACACATTATCTGCAAACAGGTTTCACAAGATTTCTCTTACATTATCTTGGTTACCATTTAACTTTTGCAGAGAAACATGAAAACGAACCTTTCCTGACCGTCCTTAGTTTTGCTCTTCTTGTTTCTACGAGCCATCTTGGATTTGTAGCTGGCTTTTCGAGCTGGACCAACTTTGATGGATGTGTTCTCAAACGGCGTGGTGGAGATGGACACTTTATTGCCACTCTGTCAGAAACAAGACACAGAGACGTTGCTTAAAACATGGCTGTTTGAAGCCCACCTGCAGGCTAAGCAGGTAAGCTGCTAGTTTATTGCCGCCTGCCATTTCGTAGTCCTTTGTCAAACTCCATTTCCCCCTTTGCATTTCCACCTATCGTTTATTGAGGAATTGCTGAGAGAGAGAGCCCTCTTTAGTCAGGCTTTCACAAATGATTAGCTCAGAGCCCAGCTGGTAGGTAAAGCTTCCCAGAGCAGATAGAAAACAGCATCTGACCTCTCCCATCGAGATCCCAACTGCTTCAATTTAATACTTATAATACTTGGAAACTTGAACAAAGTCATATTCTGTCACCAATCCTATTCCCAGTGCTCTGACTGATGGCAGACATGAGCGTATCAGCCATCTATCATGATGAATCTGCAGGATGGAGCACGGCTTGTCTCACTCATCTTAAAAAAAACAAACCAAAACCACTAGAAATCCTGCTCGCTTCTCTGTTTGCAATCCCAAAGACTTCTGTCTCTTGGAACAGTCCAAAACTTTGGGGTTTATTTCTGTAAATGGATTCAGCTCAGAGGAGGTATCAAAACGCAAGTCATTTAACTGGATAATTTTAAGACCAACCATTACAAAGCTGCTTTTAAATACCACTAGGAATAATCCTTGAGAAAGCAGTATTAAGAGCTAATAACATTAGCACAGCCTAAAGGCAAAAAATAATTTCCAAAAATATTTTTTTCAAGCTATTTGGAAAATTTTTAAGGTATTTATTTCTTAAAGTGATGTTTGAGGAAAGGTATACTTAAATCTTGTTAAACTTTGTCTCTATTGTTGATAAAAATGTATCTGATAGATCCTTATTTCTTGCACAAAATATCTTTGTTCCGCTTAACATGCAGAAATTTGAGATTCAGGGATCAAGCTGCAGCAATCAGCTTTTGTAAAACAAAGGCCAGGTGCTGTGCACATACTTGTATTTCAGACAATTAGATACCTATGGCTCTTTAAACAAGTTGGCTCATATTTTCCAAAGTGTAGCAGTGCCGAGTCCCTACCTTCAGAATCAGCTCCACCACTTCTGTGTGCACCAGTCCGTGGACGGGCTCCCCGTTGACATGGGTTATCAGATCCCCTTCACGCAGACCTGCTTCATTTGCTGGACCACCTTCCTCCACGTGCTGGCAATGAGAAGGGGATGACTGATTTGAGAAGAGGAATGTACGAGATTGCTGGCCAGATCAGACCCAAAGCCCATCCATCTCATCTCTTGTTGCAGCCAGCATCAGCTGCTTGAAAGAATGGTGAAAGAAACCACTGACTGGCACAGCCAAGCACAAAAATCTGTGCTCTTCCACTCCTCCCCAAGCATCCTGCCAGTCTTCTGTTGATCCAAGGCAGCCAGCCAGGATGGTTAAGCTGCTGATCAAGAGACCAGCTCCTCCCAAAGCAAAAGGCATAACACACTTCCAAAAACTTTCAGCAGTCGGGAATGTTAACTAGATACTTTTGACTTCCAGACAAGCATTCAACCTTTTCCAGTTTCTTTGCCATCCAAAATCCAGCATCCTTTAATGTACATACCGGAACCCAAGGCAGCCAACAGACTTTAAAATATGACCCTGTTCCAGGTGTTTAGGGTGCCTATACAGTAACTCACCCCAAACAGAGTTTGCTTTTCCACTTTCTATCCTTTACTATCCTCTCCAGCACCAGACCTTTTCCCTCGTGAACACATTGCCTTTTTCCATCACTGTTCAGAAAGGTAAAGCCTTCTTTGCAGTGAGGAGATACATACACCTGAGAATACTGCAACACTCCCTCTGGCCAAAGAAGACTACAAATTAGTATCCTGGTAAACTCAGCATTTTTCAAGGAAAGCAGAGAGGAGCAAGGGAAAAATGTAGCTTCAGACTACTTTTCTAGGTAAAAATGAGTGTTAAATAATGACCAAAGCGTACGAAGTCCGAACTGCCTAATGAATACAGAGATACAAGGGAAAGAACGAACCACCTTTACCCAACTACACAATTCAGCAACACTGCTTCAGGGAACAGATCATTCCTAGAAATCATATACATTAGCAATAAAGGAACACAGAGATCAAGTACCAGAAGTAATGGGAAAGAAGAGATACAGACATGGAAACCAGACCTTTTAGCACAGCACACAGCTAAGCCAAGAGCTAAATCCCCAGGCAATCAGCATAGCAGCAGTGATGCTTTAAGGCTTGTAATCAACTCCAAGCAACTGCTTGGAAAACCCCAGCAGACTGAACCGATCAGAAGCCGGCTATAATCGCTAACACTGGTCTGAATAAATGAGCTACAACTGGCCCTCATGCAACCACCCCAATAAAGAGAAATAGGGTATGTACACAGAAACATGCTTTAAAGTATGTGCTACAGGTGAAGAAGGTGGATTCATGTGACCAGGAAAGGAAGAAGAAAAGTTGCTGTGGTTCTGTGATGGGCTTGAAAACTGCTACAGGTAAAACCCAAAGTGCTGTTATTTACTTACTTACTTATTTTTAAAGGGTTTCCTCGACCCCAAAAAGATAAAACAGGGTGGCAAAACACAATTTATAAAGCTCAATCCCACAGCCCCGACTAAAGGCATTTCTGGCCCCAGGGGTACTCTTTTGAGAAAAGCAGAGACATACCCAGACCATGTGATGCACAGTGTAGATATCACTGTCACCCATATAGACGCGAATGGCACGGAGAGTGAAACCGTATTTCTTTCCAGCCCGATGGATGATGATTGGTGGTTTCAGATTTGCGATAGCAGGAGAAAAGTCGCGGCTGGGTGAGGAGTCCCTCGAAGATGGGTTGGAGGATAGAGAATGAGGTGACATTGGACTGGCCAATGGAGAACACGTGTGGTGATCTACAGTGATGACACAAAGGTGAGCAAAAATTAGGAAACCAGGCCTCCAAAAGGGAGAAAATTCTTGTTAGAGAACAGCTAGAAAATCATAACTCTCCCAATGTCCTTAACGCTGGTGGTCTTCACCAGAGCTGGGTTTGCCTGCAGCTTCAACTAACGCACACTTCGAAATAACAGAAGTCAGCAGAGTTTCCAAAAAGCACATTTGGAGACGGGTATTTAATACAGCACCACTGCCCGCCTAGGATTATGGTTGGGTGACAGTGTTTACTGCTTCTCTTTCAGGGATTTACAATCCATTTAAGCATTTGCTCTAGGGACAATCCTGGAACACTCCATTTCAAGGTTGTGATACATTATCCTCCTTCAAAAGCTCAGATCTTGGTGCAAGTTACATGTTGGTGCTGAGATAAATCAAAATCAGTTAGTATTAACACAAAATCAGTAGGGAATCAGACAACAACTACATCCGGGTAGTTTTGGTAGTGTTATACATTCACAGGGGCAAAAATATTTAAACCTGAAGTATTAGCTACTGCAGGGACTTCACTACTGAAAATCAACATGATGAGTGTATTTTAGAGCACGTTTCCCTACCAGCTGAGGGCAGGACTATTGGTTAAAATATCTGACTCTGCTTGCTAGTAGAACATCCACTTTTAAAAATACAAAGCAAATAGAAAACTCTCATTTTCAAGTGAAGCTGGTCAACATCAGTAAAATAAACCCAAAGAGCAGGAATATTAAATGCAGCTGTACAAGGTAATCCCTAATCCATTAAGAAACACCTGCTGAATCGCCCAGCACATACTTAGCTGGCAGATGAGAACAGCTCTGGAGGAACTTTTGCTGGGTGATTAAATACACATTTTACAGATCTCCATGAGAGAATCTGTAGTTTGAAAAACAACCAATGCCTAAACCACAAGAAATGTAACGTGCGTCACCGCAATGGTGCCAAGAAGCAGTTGCATGCCTGCCTCCAGCTCCCTGGCTGAGAGGGGCAGGCAGGCATTGCTCTGCTGGCAGGTTTTGCTGGGTTGGCACTGGTGGCCCAGCTGCAGTTTCCTGCTCCCACCTAGGCAGGAACAGATACAGCCCTGGAAATACAGAATGGCTTTATCCTCTGGAAAGAGGGACAAAATCCTTGTGGGAAGAGCCTGCTGCTGCACTGGTCTGTCATAGCTCGGTATGGTTGGGATGTTCACCAGAAGTTACCACTCGCTATCAGGAACTGTCAAGGTTTGGCTCTGCTTGGATACAGAACTGAGCCAACAAGGTAAGCTATTCAATGTTGACTTACTTTGTGAGTTACTTACACTATTGAATTCTTGAACACTCAACTCATCTGGAGTTACCGAAACCACCTGGTGCATGAACACACCAACCAAATTTAGTTTCCAAATTAGCATGTGACCCTCCCAATATAGTTCCTTGAGGGTTAAAATCATTCTGTGTGTCTACACCTCCTTGCTATACTCCTGCCTACAGACCAGCTAGGAGCCAATTTAAACAAAACTAGGGAAAGAATAAGGCCCAGCTGCCATTTGCAGAAGCTGCAGTCAGACCACACACACAACGCTCCTGTCTGTGGCAAAGCAGGATTCATTATCCTGCCGAGCAGTAAATATTAAACTGACTGTAAGTTAGATCTCTCCCCTCCTGCCAGTGAGGGCTTAATTCCAGGAGAGTGAAGGGGGAGGATCTGGCTGCAGACCTATTGTTTAGTGCTTGCAGATTCCAACAATGCCTCACCTGAGGCATTTCTTACCTGAGGGAATCAGGAGAGACAAGGCAGTAGCGGATGCTGATTTAATCACTTTATTGACAGGTCTTGAGGTACGTTTCTCCCCTGATTCCCCAGAGAGCAACCTGTGTCGTGCCCGCCGCACTGCCAAATCGCTGATGGCTTTTGGAGTGGTAAAGTCTGGGCCTTCATTGCTATTACTGCGAGCTCGTGGATCAGAGAAATCTGCAGTGCTCCCAGCTACAGTTTAAATTAAAACAGATTAGAACCACAGGGAATTCCTAACAGTCTATTCCCCTACAGGCAAAATACATTAAATCAAAGTCATGTTTACATGAAGTCCAAGAGTAAATTTTCCTAAGAAAAAACCCCACGGCGTGAATTTTTATTTACAGAAATGGTGTTATTCTCAATACAGAAAAATTAGCGGCTTCTATTCTGTTGGAAAAGCTCGCTAATGAAATCACGTCACTCAGTAGCAGTTACACGCATCCTAAAGCTGTGGCGCAGTTTTGCAGGCAAGCCATTGCAATGGGATCATTCACAGATGAAAACGGGTTTATGGAAAGTGCTCCATTTTTACAACCAGCAAGAACTGTCAATCTTTAAGTTAAAATTGCCTGTAATAGAAGAGCCAGGTTCTACTGGAGTTGCACATAAAAAAAATCCACTTTAAGAGAATACTGAGGTACTAAAGCCAGGGAAAGTAAAAAGTGGGTTGCAAAGACAGTGTTAATTTGCCCCCTTCTGTGCACTGTTGCAATTTAGTCTTGAATTACTTAATCTGCTATAATTATATATAAAATGCAAAGTAATCTTGAAAATCAGGCCGGCCACGGAATGGTAGCAGATGCTGGGGGTGCTGTACTGAAGCTCCGTGCCTCAGTTCCCCATCTGATATCTTAAAGGGGCACTGTGAAAATACATTAATTAGAATTTACAAGGTGCTTAGAAATGAAAGTGGTGAGCATCACAGCAAGTCCACAAGGGAAATTAATCATTCTGTCTTCAAAAGCAAATTTTAAGCAGCGTGCAATAAATAAAGCCTAAGGGCCACATCTTGAACAATGAGGACAGAACAAAACATTGATCATCATTATTTAAGTGGGCACCACTGCTCTGCATACTAAGTAAAGCAGGAAGTATGGCGAAAATAAAAATTCAAAGCACCATTCCCATAGACCTCAGCACCAGATGCCTGTTCACCATTAACAGCCGCAGAGTTTCAAATAAGGCTCCCAGAGAATGAGGAGGCCAGAATCAGATGCCGGGTATGAAAGGCTGCAATATACATTAGAGGAGCACTCCAGGACAGTGATAGGAATTAAATTCCTTTCTTGCAGTTCCCTGCCTTTGATTTAACTTTGTAGGCTGGGGACACTGAAGCAATGGCATCCCTGAATTCCCTGCGCTGGATTAAAGGCAGCTCTAATGCATCAGGCTCAAGGGAGGACAATGCCCAGGGAAGCTTCATTTTGCCTACGTCAGCCTGTAGATGCTCAAATTTGCAATTACACTGTTCTTGTGATTTTTAATAGCATGTTTCTAGGCTTTAGCATGAAAACTGAGAAAGTAAGGTTCCACTATGGCACCTATGTCATCCAAGTAGATGGTAGCTTACTTCCTTCACTCCTACACCTTTTCCCAGTGATTAACGGAGTACATGATGGCAGCACCAGGCTTCCTGGGAGGATGAGCCACAGAGGGGAATGGCACAATTTTGAAGGGATTTCATAGATCGGATTGCAGAAGAGGAATAATGAGATGAGGGGATCTTTGGTTTTACTTTACTCTAAGTAGAGGCAAATTTCCTCTAAGGCATTTCCACCTTCAACCATCACATCTGCTCAGTGTCCTTCACCTTGTCTTGCTGCCACTCTGCCTCCCTGCTCAGTACTCCTTCCTTCTTTTTTCCTTCCTCAATGCATCCATAATTGCTTTGCCTGCTTGCTCCCCGTTTCTCTCAGCAACTTGTTTCATATTTTCTTACCCAACTAGCTCTTGTTCTTCAATCACTACAATCTATTCCTTCCTCTAAATGTGCCTTCCTTCTCAAATACTACCTTGCAAACCTTCAATTTCCCGCTTTCTTCCATTGGTCCAAATTTCATTGTTTAACTTCTTACTACTTCCTACCAGTTCCCAGCTCTGGCCTCCTCTCTTCTCAGAAACAGGCAGTTTCATCCTTTGCCTTCTGGTGTCCTGAAAGGGGCAGGACCTGGCGACAACCCAGCACCCAGGGCTGAGCTCTGCCTTCAGCAGCCCAGGGCACTATTCTCAGGGAAGGTCCAGCTCAGCCCAGTACTGGAGAATGGCCCCAGTATGGTCAAAGCTTCTGAGAAGTTAAACACTGACTTCTAAGATCCACTCTACTAAACTTAGGCTGGACTTTCCTAAGCCCGTAATTTGAATAAGTTTTGGCGTATTTAGCTGAGACAGCAAGTAGCATTTCCCTGACACAAACCTCACCCCTCCAGCAAATTTCAAGACTCTAGTTCAAACTTTTTGGATAAAACCAGCCACAGGTAGGAGGGATCTGCTAGGCTGGCTGACACCTGTTTCTCCAGCTCCACTTCAGCAGTGGTCTGCTCTGACTAACGGTGCCTCAGGTGGCACCCAGTGGTTGTGTGTAGACATATATCACATGGGTCTCAAGCATGAGAATACCTCAATCAATGTGAACTGACAGGACTGAATTGTAAGATGTGATTCTGAAGAGACTAAACCACTGACCTTATTTCAAATGCGAGCACATCCACAAAACTACACTAAACGAACCACTTCGCATTAGACATTCACATTACCCAACACTAAAAGCATAGTCTGCAAGCTAACATGGCTTTCTTGGCGACCACAACACCATCACACCAAGCACGTACCTGTCAGTGTTGAGGTGCTGCTGACAGCCGTGGAGGGGGTGGTGGTTCCAGCATCACCTTCCAGCTGTAGCTCTTGCTCCACAGGCTGTTCTGGAATGGGCACTGGCAGCCCCTCCCGTGACTGCACAGTGGATAAGAGCATCCCCTCGGACTGCGGCCTTTTGAGAATGGTTCCCTCATCCTCAGCAGAGATGGCAAAACGGGGCATATCGAGAAGCCCTGAGCAGCGTCGGCGGACCGTCAAGGGTGGGCTGGAGTCGCTCTCCGTGTGTGAGGATTCAGACATAGACAAGCGCTTACGCAATCTAGGAGAAAAGCCAGGACAGAGCCCCTCAATTAAATTAGGGGGATAATTAACTTTAAAAGGTGAAAATAGTGCACACACCCAACTCACATGTCTGAATCCAATTTAAGGTGAAGTTAGGAGACGAGCTATAGCAGTAGGACTTAAAAGAGCAAAGGTTTGGGGCTTCACCTGAGATTAGATTCTATTGTTAAGCTTCTGAGAAAGGAAGGAATAAAACCAAAGAAAAATACCACGCAATGAATATGATATTAAATATTCTAAAAATCACAATTACAAAATGCAGATCATCATCCATGTTCCTTATGGAATTAGATTATTTTTTTCTTTCAAAGTTGCTGTAAATTTGAAGCCAGGAAGGCCTGATGCAAGATGAAGTGCACCCCAGTTACGAGTGTAATCTATAAAATGGTTTGATTTTTTAATGGAGTCATACAGTCTAGATCCCAACCACATTTTATGATTTTTCTAATGACAAACATTAGTGTAAAAGCTTTACAGCAGTTGCACAAAATGAAAGATATTCCCTTTTTCAGGAAAGTTTGAGAATTATTTCATTAATGGGTGAAACATGGTGGGTATCCAAACAATGGGTATTCATATATTTTACTGACATTTTTTATTAGAACCCTATATATTTTTTTTTAATATTCTAAACATTAGAAACTTTGGACTTTCCTAATGGTTTCTCTAATTTGTGACAAATGGTAAAAGTCTGGCAACACAAGACTTTGGATTCACTGATGTTTAAGAAAAAGCCGCTGTTGGTACGTCTCTGCTATAACAAGTCTTTCCACAAATCAAAGCTTTACTTAAGGTTATAATCCCTTTAAATTAATTTCAAGTATTTGCTACAAATTTAGTAGACGGTAGTACGTGAGCAGATACATTTAGGGACCATATCACTCCTACGCATTGATTTTCAGCTCTTTATTCCAAGCTTCACCTATGGAAATATAATCTATGAAGCATTCTTGACCTAACACTGGGAACACAAAGTTTCGGCACAGGTTGGTCTTTATCAGATGCTAGGAAAAACCAGAAGACTTAGTTCCTCAGAACTTACATTTCAGGAGATCCAATCACCCAGCTGCGGTCTCGACTCTTCAAGCCACCAAGGCTGTCCAGTCGGTCATCTTTTTCTTCACTCAGACTCCGTTTAGTTGGTGGGGGAGTCTTCCTCTCTTCATGGATGGAAAGACGTTCCATGCTGCTGTACACCTGTAGATAGCAAAAGATCCTTCTATATGTAAAAAACCCCACCCCTACATGGCCTTTTCTGATCTAGGGGTACAATCTCTTCTCAAAATGGATGATAATCCCTGAAAACATGAACCTGGCAATGTTCTTGGACATCATGCAGATGTGACACACTCAAAACGCACCAGGGAGGAAAGTAAAAAGGCAAGTTTCAGAAACATTAAACGTGCTTTTCTACAGCAGCACCCAACACCTCTCCACTGAAAACAGCCCAGCACACCACAAAAATACTAAGACTTTGTGAAACTGCTTGATTTTTGGTTTTAGAGGTTCTCAAATCTACGAGGAGATACTACTAAAGCAGGCTCCACAAGTCTTGAAGGCTGCCATCTGGATCTTGAAATCTTACTACACAAATTCAGTTCAGTGATAGGCATCATGCTCATGACCTCATTTCATTATCATCAGTCTATCAGCTTATTTCAGAACAAAAAAGTCCTGCCCTCCTCAAGGAATCTACTATAATGCTGACAGCTTAATGAAAGTGCCTTTCTTGGTTTTACAGCCCTCTTTAAATAATTAAATGATTAAGCAAAAAAATCCATCCTTTTAAAACTACACTTGACTGTGGATCTAATTTACATAAGAAGAGATTAATGAAAATAATGTTATTAAAAATTCAGAGCATCAACAAGATAACTATTAATAAATCATATGGCTGAATTGTCAGACAAGAATTTCAAAATATAATGAGCCTTTTATGCCTCCCACATTACAAATGCTGTATAATTTTCCAGGTCTTAAAATAAATTCATTAAAAGTGAACTTTTTTCCTTTGTGGCAAAAACACTGAATGCTAAAGAAAAGCTTCAGTCAAAGGAACAGATGAACTCATGGTGAGAAAAGGCAGAAAAAAAAAAGAAACCCTTACGTACTCATGAGAACCTTTTCAAAACCCTCAACTAATCCTCAGGTCCAATTTTAAACATACTTTTGGTGATGCAAATCAGGCACAACTCAATAAAATTAGTGGCAACTGTTACTTATGTCACTGTAGCCCAGCTGAGGACAAAGAACAAACTGGTGCTTCAGATCTGACTTCAGTAGTGGAAATCTGGAGTAGGTGTCATGAAAAGCTGAAATATCTTTCAGAAGCCCGAAGTAAAATTTCTACTCCCATCTCAATAAGAAGAGGGAAATACAATTCACAGTGCAGGCTGAGCTCAAAACAGCCTATCTCCTCCCTTCTGTCCCTCCTCAAACATACTTGATTGTATCCAAGCTAACGGTGGTGTCGTACTACTTTGAAATGCCTGGAATTCCAATGTCCTATTTCAGATCATCTGAGTAAGAATGAGACACCTGCACAGACCTGAATCCAGAAAGCATGGCTAGAGGAGACCACTTGAGGGCTTCCTGTTCATCTCCCCACCTCAAAGCAGAACCAGGTCTTTTTTAATACCTGACAGATGTTTCTCTAACCTGTTCTTAAAAGACACCAGAGACGGAAATCCTACAAATTTCCCAGGTAACCTATGCCAGTGCTTATCCAATATTGGAACCTTTTTTTTACCATCTACCCTACACCTCCTTTGTACCCACCATTTTGTATCAGTTCTGGGTAGAACAGGAAGGCCAATGTACTCCTTTCCTTCTGGCAGTTATGTGTTTGGAAACATGTTAGAGATCTCTGCATTTTGTAGATCTCGGATCATTCTTGTTGCTTTCCTCTGGACTCTCTTTTACTGCTCCATGTTTATTTTCAAGAACATTGCCCAGAGCAAGACAGAGTACCCCAGCTATGGCCTTCCCACTGATGAGCAGATTGAAAAGATTTCTTCATTTGCCCTGCAAAAATATTTATGCTCGCCCAGTATGGTAACTGACTTTCTGCTTCAACGATTTGGCACACCTAATTCATGATGCACTATATGCCCAGATCCTTCTCTTTGTCACTTCACCTTTTGCTCCTCAGGCTGTACTTGAGACAATGAACAATAGTAGAGGTGTGAACCTCACCTGTGCTCCCTTTGATTTTAGACTATTAGTCCACAATGTCAGCACCAGTTTTCATCCTTCATCCTAATACCATCTTGACATCTATTGGAAGACCCTTTCAGAATGACACTGTTCAAAGCACATAAGCTTTGGACACTCCCTGTACCAGCATCCAAGTCATTAGTAAAACATCAAACTGTGTCAGATGCAGAAGAAACCTCCACAGTACCCCACATATTATCGAAACATTAAGAAATACAAAACCTCATTCTCCAATTACTCTGGCACTCACCTTCTAACAGGCCACAAACTATCAAAGAATAAACAGCACGTGCAGTTTTTCCTTTCCTCAGTGAATACTAAACACCACGCAACTCCCACCTATCTGCATGATTAAAATCTACCCCATACAAAGCAATTAAACTGTGTTCTTTGCTAGATTTTTTTTCTTTTAACAAGCTAGCATGCTTCTACCTTGCTGAACCTCGGTGAGCACGAGGAAAACTGCCGGATTTCCACGTGATCATCATCATTAGTGTCCTCCTCTTCTTCTGAATCCAGGTGTTGGTACCGTTCTGAGCGGGCTGTGAACAAGACGTGGCACATTTCATCAATGCAGGGAGTGTTGATAACTCTCACATCTCAAGAATTCCTACTTGTCTACTCACAAAGCACTTTTGAGCATTCATACACCGTGCAGGGTATTTTCCTTAGTAATGAAACCTACTCAGCCAGTATTGCTCATTCTGTACAAGTAGCAGTGAGAAATATCTCCTTACTAATGAATTTATCTTAAATCATCAGTTATGTATTAAAAGCAGCTGATAATCAGCAGGTAACTAATCCTGCAGACCCTTCGTGGTAGGGGTATTTCTGCCCTATAACAAACAATCCTATGGAAGAAAACATGGAAATAATTCACCGTCTCAGTTTCTAATAAACAGCTTTATGATTGCACAAAGTCCGTCCTGCATCCATACATACAAGCTTTCTCTAAAAAATAAAAATATTTACCCCCTCAAAAATATTTCCTCTTCTCCCTCCTACAACTAGAAAAAGGATTAGATTTTGTGAAAGAAAATGGGCAAGCAGCCAATATGCGAAGCTATTTTTTAATGCAAAAATCTAAACTGCCTCCAAAGAGATTTCGTGCTTTGAGATTTGCAGCACTGGATTTCTAAGCCAGTCACATTGGATTTTGCGGGGTGGGCGTTAGTAAGTTTGGCTACAGAAAGCCGATAGCTCTACTGAGCCAAATTTGCTGCACTGTATCAGCCAGAAAGCTACTTTTATAAATTCTAAAATGTTCTGCATTAGCGTTTATAATAGCAATGCCAACTCGTATCAGTGTCTACGGGAGATATTTCCTGACATGAGAATTCCAGCCTTTAAAACGGACTCACATCAAAGTCACCCCAATAACCTGCTGAGCATGCCTGGGCACTTGGGGAGTTTGCAATCACCATTCCTGCCTGACAGACCCAGCGATTTGCACCACTGACCATAACATGGGGCTTTTACCCAACAGGACGAAAGCAGCTCGTGGCTGCTCTACTGCACCTCTCCCAATTACTGATCCAATTCAGTGACCAGAGCTCAAGTTCAATGTCCAGTACGACCAATGAGCAAGGAGAACACACCACCACCTTGGTTTCTGCATGCATGTTGTACTGGTACTATCCCAATACATGCAAAGCACATTTCTGCCCCCTCTACACAGCTTGACTCAAATTGCTCTCTGCAGGAAGCATATGGAGATTTGTCAATCGATCTCTCTTTGCATCCTACCTCTCTATCCAATCCATAACCTAACAACTTCTTTCCCAAACTAGAAGAACGCTATCTAAATAGGATTGTTGGTTTTGCAGCATGGCAGCTGAGGGGCTGGAGGCAGGCTGCTCTCTCCTTCCCTTCGCCCTGAGCAAAGCACAGGAGCACAGCAAAAACGTGCTTCGTATAGAGCTAGCAAGTCCCATGGGTCTGGGAGAAGGAGGGACGTGATCCCATTGAAGTAGGGCAGAAATTTCCATAGTTTAGGGAGTTGAAACAGCCCAGTATCATCCTGTGCTGCAGCTGGAGTGGGGGAAAGACTCTCCTGTTCAAGCCCTTTCCACTGACTTAGGTCCCCAAGTCCAGTGAGAAACGCTAGGGAGCAGAAGCTCTAGGGACACAGACTTTGCCATCCCTCACATAACTCCTCCCTTCTCTCTCAAGAGCACTGACTCTGTCTGGTGCTTATCTGGAAACACCAGGAATCTTACACAGCACTGATACCATGGCAGTTCCCAGACATTTATACACACGAGATATGAAGTGCCTATCTCATTAAATACTACTAAAATAGGGTGATAAACTCACAGTGAAAATAATTTAAATTACTTTAAATCTCTAAAGAATTTTCCCTACATACTTGTCTTCAAGGTTTTGGGTTTGTTTTGGGTTTTGGTTTTTTTAAAACATTAATTGGCTGAAAACGGTCACTAAGGAAAGATAATATTGCTCAAAATCTCAAGGAAGCTGGATTCGCCTAATGCTTCAGAAGTGCTGTAATAGATGCAGTACAACAACCACAGGACCTCACACTGCAAGGACATGGCAAGACCACAGGCACCAGTGAAAGGCCAGTTGACTTCAGCAGCAATACATTTTAATTTCTAATTAATTTGCTTTTAAAGAAACATTACTTACATTCAACAGAAACTTTTTAAAGCAATTTCCATCAAGCGTTTTATTCAATTTCCAACAATGACTTATCTCTATCAATTTAAAAAAATTAAATATGCACAAAATATATGATGCCGTTTAGGTTGAATCTTTAGTCTTACTGTCAAAATAGCTCGTGTCATCCTCAGATTCCAACTGGGGGATGAATTCAGCTTTCTGCCGAAGTAATCCATTCCAGTCCAAATCCTTAAAGAACCGATGCTGTTTCACTTCAAAGGCACTACCTGAAATAAGCACCTTTTATTGCAGAGTATTTCTTTCAGCATTTTCATAACAAGAAAAACAAGCCCTAAAAATATCAAGAGCCTAAGAGAATGTCTCCAAGTACATTCTATCCACACATTTGCCAAGAATTTTGAGAAAGAACTTATCCTTTTACCAAAATGGTGATACGGGATATAACCTGAACAACATTCTCTCCTTCCCACCTCCTCTTCCTGCTTAATGACAGCACATGACCAAACTGGCTGGAAGGCAGCATCTGCTCTTACATTCTGTGACAAGTTGCAAGAGTAAGAACTAATTAAGAATTTAAAATTTTCAAACTCTTAAGTGTCATCTTGTTCATAACTGAATAAAGGGAGAAAACCCAGAAAGGTACTTAGCATATGAGTGGCTCCACTGCCATGAATAAACTCATTCATGTACTTAAAACAAGGCAAGGCCTTAAATATTTTCCTGAATTAGTATCTTCGGTTAATAACCTCAGAAGCTTGGGTACCCAGAAGGAGAAAGTAAGGATTATCTGTCTACTGGTATATGCAAAATTTTTTTCCAAATGAAATTAATATTCATAGAAGATGCTACCGTCTTTTTAAAAAAGAGAATAGCAGAGGAAAAGAGATAAAAGGTTTTCTGAGTGCCAGTGGCACTACGAGATGCCAAGTGGAACAGCAGTCTCAGCATTACAGGTATATAAGAAAAGAAAAAAATCAGTCCACCAACTCATTTTATAAGGCAAGAAACTCTACATCTTTTCCATGACAGCAAGATCTTTCAAGTACATGGATTTGAAGTAAAGAAGAACATGTGAAAATCCATCTGATATCATTATTAATTCATGTGTTAAGTCTGCTGAATCCATGTGGTGCCTTTTGGAACTACTATATATATATACACGTATGAGGATTTATTTTATCCTTAATGTGTAGTTTTCAACTGAAAAACCAAAGATTAAATTGAACGAATCAAATTAGCAAAACAGAGAAACTGTGCTGTGAAGCTGCAGTGTTGCACGAATTATTTTAAAACAAGAGTGTAGCTAGAGGTTATTTATGGTTATTTACTATCAGGAAATGAAAAGTGCTGGCTTGTAAAACTTGAAATCTGACATTATAATACAGAAAGATTGACATACGCATTTGACTTTGCCAAAGAGATTATCAGACGTTGTTGGATATTTGGAGAATTCTACAGTACAGGCCTCTAGGAAGTTTTCATTTATTTTATTACACCCAGGAGTTCACAGCCATATAAGGGATTAAGCCCCTAGTCAAAGAGAACTTCAAAGAAATCTGATTATACACTGTTCAAACGGAGACACAACCCACAAGCCTTTAATGGAACAGCACAAATTTGAGAAGTTATGTTGCCAAGCTGACAGTGTCCCTTCCTTGTTTCCCAAACAAGACAGTAATATCTGACTCACCTACAAGCTACACCTCAGAGCTTCATCACACAAGATTCACTGAACCCAGTATAAACTGTTTTCCAGCTCTAGATGAGCATTTTTCAACATGGATGGGTGTGCGTCACTGTCAAGGCAGCTGCTTCTCCTGCTTCTGGCTAGTTCTTTCCTATGCACAATGTTCCTACCTGTTCCCATTCTTTCCAGAGGATTTTGGCGGAGAAGCTTAGAAATGAGGTCCTGGGCATCTGGTGGCAGTGCATCATCACCTTCCGGCCAGGCAATTTCATCTGGGGACAAAAAAGAGACTTGACATTTTCTACCATATTCAAGACGAATCTGAATAACTAGTCACATTCCTATACCATAAAACACAGTGTTCAGTACTGCCTCAGAATTGTAAATATCTTGAATTCAGCAGCTTGCATACTTAATATAATTCAAGCCTTGACATTTCCAAAATGAATAAAATTCAGCGTCAGCTAAAGCAGCTGTCAATCCAACCAGTGCTTGTGGAGAAAAGAAGCATTAAGAACTCTATTAATAAAGTATGAAATGGGACTTCCATGACAGTCCATAAACAATGACACTGACAATACTGCGACTGTATCTCGTGCCTGCACATTCCACGCTCATTATACCAAGAACAGAGAGAACAATACATAGGTAACAATTTCATGCATCATATTTGGTTCTTCGCTGAAATTTGCTTTTTACAAAGGACATTTGCCAAGTGTGTTAAAAATCCACTGTTTCAGAAAGCATTCCCAATAGGAAATGTTTTCACTGGCACGTTCACTGAGAGAACACAAAGCAATCGTTTGCCCAACTCCAAACAGGAGATAGGTTTAAAAATCACAGAATCACCAATCCCCCCCACAGGAGCAGGATCATCTAGGCCAAGTCACACAGGAACTCGTCCAGACAGGTTTTAAACGTCTCCAGGGAAGGAGACACCACATTCCCCTTGGGCAGCCTGTTCCAGGGCTCTGTCACCTTAACCGTAAAGAAGTTCCTCCTAATATTTAAACCCACAAGACATGAAGGTGTTGAGTACAACAGCTTCAATGCATTTCACGTAGAACTTCCTTTTTATTTCATTTATACAACAATTACTAATTGACTGACATTTGCACCTAAAGACTCTATAACCAAAATTAGATCAGTTG